>VWYH01000658.1:290521-314859 GCA_013399365.1 Pampusana beccarii | reverse complement strand
GGTATAAACTGGAACACAGGAGGTTCCATTTAAATATGAGAAGAAACTTCTTCTCAGTGAGGGTGACAGAGCACTGGAACAGGCTGCCCAGGGAGGTTGTGGAGTCTCCTTCTCTGGAGACATTCAAAACCCACCTGGACACCTTCCTGTGTAACCTCATCTGGGTGTTCCTGCTCCGGCAGGAGGATTGAACTAGATGATCTTTCGAGTTCCCTTCCAATCCCTAACATTCTGTGATTCTGTTACTGAGTTTTTTGTTATCCACAAAGTTATCTTCAAAGTGGTGATTTTTTTTTCTTCATGAAGCAAATGCTGCTCAATTGACAGTATTCTTCTTACCATTTTTCTTTGAAGTTTACTGCTGAGTTTGTGAATAAACATTGCATCCATATAGATATGTGTCCTTCTAATAGATAGGATATGTTATATAGGGTTGATACAATTTGATTTCCCGGGAGGGAGGGTGCAAGGGGAAAGCGAGGAAATAACTCAGTTGTGCAAATGATATATTAGGTTACCTCTGTTCAGATCAAAGACTGTGTGGGACAAATATCTTACTTGCTTTTGACTGAAGCAGTAACAAGAAGCATGTGACTTGGAAATTTGTGTTCCTCCCCCTCTTCTTGCTCATCAGGCTGCATATCTAACAGTGTATTACAGTGCGGCAGGCACATCGGCAACTTGGTGCCTCATCATACCTGCTCAGTCCTGGTGAGACATGTAAGTTTGGGGTTTTTTCCCCCAGTTAGTTTGTCCACTGTGCCTGTGACTCCCTATTGCTAACACTGTTGAGCCTTCATCATCTATGAACACTGCAAAATAAAGTCTGGTAAGAGGATGCTCACTTACTGAGTGTTATACTGGAAGTTAGTGGTGGGTAATGCTTCTCTTTGGCTGAGGTGCAACATGGCATCCTTATGGCTAAGTTAGGTAAGTGGCTGCTTTCATCTGCACTCAGTTCTTCCCCTTTTACAGGTGATTCAAGTACACCTGAAGATCTCTTGGAGACCAGAGTGCTCAGAATTATCTGACCTCATGAGGTGTACAGAGCTTCACTGAAGTATAGCACAAAGAGGGGTTCACATCAGCTTGTGTTGAGGAATATGAGACTATGAGGCAAGGCCTCGTAGCATTCTGTTGCAGCAAAGTCTTGCTAAGAGTCCTGTAAAACTGTCAAGATCCGATGGTTTTGTAAGGGTTTTTGCTCTATTTAACAAAGAAATATCAGTTGTCAACGGACCACGAGGATTGGGTTGCAGTATAAATATTCTGAACTTGTGATCGCTGGGTCTTGCACTCAAAATAAATAGAAGTGACACCTGTGCAGGAAAGAAGCTGATCTTTTTTCTGTTGATTTATGTCTTATTTAAATGACCTCCTACCTCAACAAGACTTCATAACTCTGCTGGGGGACTTCATGAGAGAAATCTGTAGGAGGAAAGTAGCTTCCTCCTTAGAAGGGGAGAATGTTGATGTCAATATGAATCACTAATCAAAAAAAGTGAGTATTTTTTTTATTTTAAAAAAAAGAAAAACTGATATCGAATAAAATAAGGAAGGGAACTAAAGTATCTTTCCAAAAAGCATGTGTTGAAGCTATGGAAAAACTGGGAATAGAATAAATCATCATTGACTGGCTCAATTTTTATTGTTGGGTTTTGTGGGTTTTTTTTGTTTGTGGTGGGTTTTTTTTTTTTTAATTATTTTTTTATTTTTATTTTTATTTTCTTTCTGAAACCCTCTACAGTTACTACCTGACAGAATTCTGAAATGTAGACGTGGTGCTGTTGTAAAAAGAGATCAATAATTGTAGTGTCCTGTAGTCATCTCTACAGAAGGCTGCTGCAAGTATTGGGAATTTGTGTTTTTCTCATCTGTTTTTTTTTCAGCGATGTTCAATACAAACTGACATAGCTGGTAGAAAGTTTTCTTAGCATTAAATAACATGCTTCAAGAAAACACCTCCAAAGGATGCCAAGATCATTTAAAAAAAACAGAAAAAAAAAAGGCTGTTACTATGAAGTATCTTTTATAATCAACTTTCCCTTTTCCTTTTAAAATTAAGATGTGTATGAATGGAATTTGAGATGCCTTCATCACAGATGCTCATGATGATACATCATTCTGATTCTGTCTTACTGCTATTTTATAGCTATTATTTTGCATATGCTGAAAATGGAAAATCAAGTTGTGGAGACGTGAAGTTGTGGCCTTGTAACAATCCTCAACACAGGCTAATCCTGTGACTAGGTAGCTAGCATGACCTTTAGTTAATATGCATTAATGTTACCTTTGACTTAGCTAAAATAAAAAGAAGTAGTCAAAGTCAGAACACACAACCATTTTGAAAGTTTGTTTTAACAGTTCTACTGTTTTCGCCTTCATAATGATGATAAAATAGATGCACTCATTTTTCTGAAAAAAGAAAACACTATTTTACATTAAACTGAAAAGTGGGGAAACTACATTGGGAAAATTCTGCTTGCTGATTTTGAAAGGTGTGTACATGAAACTCATCATGATTGCTGGGAGTAAAGGCTAGGGCAAGAAATACAGAGTTAGTCTTGTTTCCAGGCTTTGGTTATATGAGTTACTTAAACATGTCTGTGGCATCGAGTGTGTTTTCCTGGTGACAGAATGAGACTGTGTGTAGGTGACCAAACTGAGATAAGAGCAAACTGATGAGATCTGGGGTAAGAACCCAGCTCCCCCAACAGTGATGTTCATGTCTAATCCACTGAGAAGTGCTCCAACCAAGAAAGGCACTTCTGCAAGGCTGAAAGACCTACCAGCTGGATTCAGAGATTTTTAGGTTAGTTCAGCGCTCTAAAATATGGCTCATTTATTTAACTTGTGTCCCTGCATCTTTGAAACTCTACTGTGGGTAAAGTCTGAACTAATTAACCAGTAACAGATGTAAAATATATTCATATCCAAACCATATGTTATCCTTGTAGTTTATCTGTACTTGTTTCCTTTGAAAACAATGAAGGCTGAACGTATATATTGTAAGTATGGTTTTAGTTTTGCAACTTTTTTATGGTTTCCAAATATAGACAGTAGTGCAGTTTTTTTCAAGGTGTTTTGTATAGAGCACCTGGAACACTTCCAGCTTCTTTCTGATCAGTCACTGGCTGGTTTTTTGTTTGTTTGAATTTTATTTAATTTAAAATATGAAGTGAATATTTTGCAGAAGCACTTAATACAGCTTCACTCTAGGACTGGAGTCTGTAGAGGCTGGTGATGTTTGTGATCTTTGCTTCTGGAGAACAAGAATTCTGTGAAATCTTGTTATTCATTGTCACAAAAAGCAAAGTTTCTTTTGGGGATTTCCAGTTTTAGGAAGGGGGGAAAAGCAAGAAAAGGTTGACATTAGGACTGAATTTTATTTTGAAGCTTCAGGAGACAGAAGCTTTAAAAAAAATGCATAAACATATTTTTTAAAAATGCAAGATTTCCAGACTGATCTTGTTCCTGTTTTGTTGATGTAGCTTAAACGTTCATGGATCAGCAGTGTTACTACATTTACAATAATGAAAAGGTTCTTCCTCCAGGGGCTTATGCAGTAGGACCACAGTCTTGCAACTTGTGATGGGACAAGGAGGTGTCTTTCTTGATTGTGGGACAATGGCAATCCATTTTATTTATTGTGCAAGGCAGACATTCTTCTAAAAGTCTCTTTTTTTCAGTTATCTCCCCCCCTGCTTCATGTGAAAGCTCTGCAGTTTAGGCTGAGGGAAATAGGCTACAAAAGAAGGTATCAATTTTGCAGCCATTCCTATAGTGTGTTAATGTTGCTCCTTGAACTCAGCCTGAGGGAGTCGTTAGAGTGATTGTGTAGCAGCTGAAGAGGGAGACAGTAGAGTTTTCGTAGCTCTCTAAATCTCTGATAGCCATGAGAGCTGTGCTCCATGCAAAAATGCAATTTCAGAATTATTGTATTCAAATTTAGTAACAATATATATATTTACATAGAATTATGCAAGGGTTTCCCAAGCAATCTATTAAAATTCATGAGATATTACTTACAATATTTTAACTGCCTAAAACTTTTTTTTTCAATTAATAGCCCAATAGAGAAATTCTTTTCTTATGGATCAGTTTAAATGAAAAAGCTGAAAATAAATATTCTATTTTTTTTCAAGTATAGATTTGTGATTTAAGTAGATATAAAGATCCCATTTTATTCTTATATTTTCTAGTTATCCTACTAAACTCAATCTGATTTTAGTTACATGATGTTATAACATAAACCATAGCTTAAACAGTATAAGCATATAAAACTCGAAGGGAAAAAGTCTATATGAAATATATATGTTTTAAGTGGGATGAGTGTATTTGTCAGGTTCAGACTACATCAGAAAACTTTTTTTTTTTTTTTTTTTGCTGGGTACCAGTGCATAATAGAACAAAGAACTATCCTCAATATTCACAAAATTATGAATTATCCCAGCATACCAGATATTTTACTTCTTTTAAGCAATTTTCTTTTGGGTAGGTGCAGTGTGATGCAGGTAGTCATAAAGTAACAGCAAATGCAGATTTCAGCTCAAATGTGAACAATTTTTACATGACTTACAGCTATCAAATCCTGCAGATTATCTCTCTGAATGTACTAAACTGCTTGGTGTTTCATAGACAGCTACAGTGGAACTGGTATTTACTGACATGCTTTTGTCCATGACCTCGTTTGTTCGTTAAAACTACCTACTGTGTTACCAGCTTGCACTCTGAGTGTGTAACTGCTTCACATTTCTGTTGTCTCTTAAGCCTAAGCACAGGCTTTAGTCTTTGGCATTTCAGTCTTACCATAAAAGCCTCAACTGATTTTTGCTGCTTTAGCTTCCACATTGTTCCTCTGGGTGAGAGATGCTTAGATCTGGGTTTTGTCCTGAGTTTGCTCACACGTAACGCATGTCAATTTTGCTCTGCTTCTGAAACAGTCAAACGTAAGAAGTAGATAAATGCTTGAAATATCCCCATGGTCTCCTAACAAGCCTAAAGCTTCTAGTGGGATCAGACTTGTGTGTTATATTGTAATCAGGTTGAGCTGAATTTTTGAGATACATTTATTTCCCCATTTTGAAATACTTTTTTTTTTTTTTTTAAATCCACATAAGCCAAAGCATCTTTTAGTTTGGTGTAATATGTAATAGAAGAAACTGGGTAGAACATTATGTATGAAGACGCAGCTACTGTGAGTGATATGAATTATTAAGACTTGACATGAGCTGAAGTACTGAGCAGAGAGGCCCAGGTGGGTGTTTCTCTTCCATGAGGTCCCTTCTCCGCAGGTTTGATGTCAGTGTGATGTGATGGCTGGCCTGTAAATTCAACAGTGATTAGCGTTGTAAATGCAAACTCTTTAAAACCAGTGAGTGATAGAAATTGAAGCATCAGAGTCAAACAAATGATAACAAATTAAGGCCCGGAGACTGGCTTACGTGCCTCCCTGATCAGTTCCTTACAACCTCTTCTCCCAAGCATTCTGCCTACCCACAGGGGAAAATACCTACTGCCAGACCTTGGTTCAGGCTTATCTTATACATACCTCCACTAGTACTGTCAGCTATATGACAAACACTCCAGGCAGTTTCAAGTCTCTTCCTCAGGCACAAAACCAAAGTGGCCTGTTTGTGGTGCGGTATCACCTTGGGAATGAGGTGGGATCGCCGTACCACTGCTGTTAGCAATGAACCCTGTTTTCCTGAATGATGGGTATGGGGAGTTCTGCAAAGATCAGAGGAGCATCTGGGTTTGCGACCAACATACAGGAATTACTGAATTCAGAAGAAACTTTTCAGGTCTGCCTGGAAAGTCATGAAGAAAAATTTGTGTCAAGGAACAAAAGACACTGCAAGTCTAGGTATAGGATGTACTCACTTGTCCTTGCTGTATAATTTGAACTGTGTTGCAGTGATTAAGCCAGATTTTTGAAGGCATGGAGGAAAAGGTCTTCCAATAACATGTTTACAGTCTGTAAAAGACCTTTTGCAGAACTGCTAACAGATTCTGGGGCACTTCCGAAAAATGGATCTGTGTTGGCATATAATGAACAGCCTGTTGGGTTACAGCTGCTGAACATGATGTGTGCTGCCCTGCATATGGCATGGCTATATCCAGCTGTATTTCTCATGGAAATATTGTAGATATTGGAATGGAGGCAGAAACCCCTTTATTTTTGTAGCACAGTAATTCTGAAAGGATTTTTTTTCCACCACAGCAGCTGTCTCCATGCCTGCCTTTTAAGAAAGTTTAACACAGTTTGGAACAGTTTTCACTTGTAGTCAAGAAAGGTAAACCCTGTGTAAGGATAAGCACTTATTGGGAGGCTAAGTAAGATGCCAGACAGCCTGCGTGTATGATTTTGTCAGGTTTAGACGCTCCGGAAAGGATCAAACTGTGGGAGAAGTTGCCATAGTAGAAACGGTATAAATACATGCAACGAGCGTGTAGAGGTTTTAAATTATTTTTAAATGAGATCAGATGTATTTGAGTGAATTACGTCTAACAGGGAAAGATTAAAGGTGGTCTGCATTGCTTAAACCCATGCAGGCCCAAGCATTTTTAACTCCTGGGATGGTCTCTCGGCTTGCTGCCAGCTCCGTGGTGAGGCAGGTCGCCGGAGCTGCTTCTTCTTCAGCCCATCTACTGCCACTTTGCATCCTGCTCCCTCTGAGCTCCTGGGATTTCTCCCATTTGGACTGAGGTCTGAAATGAACACATGGTATTATTCTTTTTTCCTTCACCTCACCAGCTCATCTAGCTGAGGAAGATGAGAGACATAAACCAAGAAATCTTGGTGGTGTTCTAGTGGTGGAGACTGCAAATGTGGCATTCTTTGAAAGCAGCATGGCATGAATCCTTATTGTACCTCAGTGCCTCTGTATTTGAGTTTTTGCTGTTTATTCTTCTTGTACACCTGTGCAATGTAATTGCATGTTCTGAGAATTTCTTATCTTCCACTGCAACATTTTCATCTCATCACGTCTTATTTGCAGTACGCTTTAAATACAAAGTGTTTTCAGGTGATCAAAGGATCATGATTGCATTCCTAATTTTCTAGGGGCCTGCTCTCAGACCTTGAGGTGTGATCCATGTGTGCTACTAAAGCTGACTCGAATGATATGACAAATGTAAGTATTTTGAAGAAACTTGGCCCTACAAACCTCCATTTGCACACTTGGAATTAGCACATGCTTTAATATCCCCATATCATGTCTCCCCTCTGTAATGTGCATACAATGATACCATTCACTTCATCACACAAAGATTATGTGAAAATGAATCACTTAATGTTTGTAATGCATTCAGATGTTGTTGTGATGAGCACTGTAGGAAAACCCACAAGCAAATGAATAATTCATTGTTCAAGTCAGGCTCTGGATAGTACTAAGTAAACAAGACGTGGGACTTCACACTGAATAGTAAGGGTAAGGCCAAATAATTAATGATCACTTGTTCAATTATCACTGTCCATTCAGAGTACTGAAAGGGAATGGGATCCTGTGGAAAGAGTGTGGTCATGTCCTAAGGGATTTTATGTTGGTGTATGATTGCAAAGCATAATCAAGATAAAATAGCTTATTTTTTTCTTTCATTCAGTGACCGTCAGTATTAGTTATGATGTGTGTTTTGGAACAAAGATAAAATGTGTTAGGCTTTCTTGCCTGATTTTAAGTCTATATGTTTCTCCTTACAATGATGTGATATTATTTGGGAATCCTAAACTCTTTAATTCTATTTTAATGATTTTCTGTGACTCAGTGAGTCCTTTTGGTAGTTGGTGCTTAAGCATCAAATGAAGGGTGTAACATCATCTCTGATCACTGTGGAACAGTCTCTGGATATATTTTTTTTAGTTTGGATTCTATCTCCTGATATATGAAATGATCTTGAAAGAAGCTAATGGAAGAGGAAAGTTAAAGTTCCCCTTGTGTACTGGCTGCAAGATACGAGTTTGGTTTTGATGGAGTCGTAGGTACTGGAATAGCTTGTTCTTATGTTCAACCTTGTGACCTTCCTTTGGGTGATAGCTCTGAATATTTGCGTTTTGAGGGTGAAAAAGAAAACCAAGGGAGACATTTGAAGCTACACTATACAAAAATATGTCAATAATTCAGACTGAATGATAGCTCCTCTAGTAACCAAAGTCACCTGCAATTTTTTATAGTCCTAGAGCATAAGCCATCCATAACATATAATCAATTCCACTCTGCGGATAGAACTGATGGCTTTTTCCCAGGCATCCCCTTCTTACTTCCCTGAGCTGAATCTTTAAAAATCAATTCACGTCACTTGATCCATTTAAAATACTGAATACACTGAGGTAATTATACCAAACCTCTTGCATTTCATTGCTTCCAGTCACAATAAAGGTATTGACAGTGCAGCATTAAAGATAAACCATTGTTTCCATGAAAACAGTTGTGATTTACATTTGCCATTTTTCAAACTTTTGAACTGTTTTTGAACTAGCTTTTACAGAATAGTGATTTATAGTTTAAAATTGAGGGCTTTGTCCTTCTCTCTTGAAGTAAACAGTCTTTAGTCTGTTTATCGGTCCATAAAGATGAACTTCGTTTTAAAAAAACTGAGCTGTTGGTTTAATTTAGCAAAAGTCTGTATCAGCTCAGCTTTCTGTTTATTTCCAGCAAAAATCTTGTTCTAGATTTTGAATGTATATGTTTAACAAGATGTGGTTAGTCATTACAGTGGTGATGGGTCCAAAATGTGCTTGAGTGATCACTGACATCCATTGGGTGCTTCCATAAAGCTGTTCATCGAGAGATCATGGCCAGTATCAAGGTACTTAGGGAGAACTCTGTAACTGGGAGAAAGTCTCTTGGGGTCTAGTTTTTCAGAAATACTGAAGTCTAACTATGCCATAATTTCTTTGGGCTATGCAGAACAGTCACCTCTGGGGGCAGACTGAGTTTTATAGCTTTTTCTTGAGACTATTACCACTTATGAATTTATTGACATTCTTGATGAAGGTCGTAAATATATTCTATTTATTTCTGTTTTAAGATATCCCTTCTTTTTGGATAAATATTAATGTAAGCTGCGTGCATATCTAAAACAATCTGGAACAAGCAGCTATTCAGTCATAGATATGCTTTAAAAACGTTGTGTATTTGTGCGGAATTCATGAATCAAGAATCACTGTTATACAATACTTCAGAAAACTCAGAAAAGCAGATTGTTTTTCTTCTTTTGTGGTGCCTGTCCCTATGCTCTTTCCCTCTTTGGCTTCACAATTCGAGTGCAAGACCACAGAGCACAAATCCATCCAAGAGACAGGCAGAGCACATGGTGAATATGATACTACTACTAAGTATGATAAATAAAACTTACGGTACACCCATGTTTAAAAACAAAACCAAGTCATGTTTGAAAAGCAATTCTGTATTTGACACTTCTGGAACAATTTAACAAGACACTAGTACCTCCGAATATGAGGGCAAATTCTGATGAAAAGCCTCACAGAATAGCTGAGTGATTGGAAGCAAATACAGGCTCAAATATTAAAGGATAAATCTGCATTTTGGGATTGCAGAGAAATAGAAACCTTAAGTACATTAGCAAACTGAGAAATGTAATGAGAGCAGATTTTCTTTCCTCAATTCCAAAGCTGGCTGAGAACAGTAAACACATCTTTTATGGTTTTTACTTCAGACTATGTAATCCTTTCTATTCTATAGCAAGTAGAAAACTTGCAAATGATGAAGTCATCTTTAGCAAAGATGGGACAAATTACTGCACCTGAAAGCTGATACATCCAGTGAGTTCTGAGTGTAGTTTCATTGGTCTTCTACAAGAGATGAGTTTTGGATGTTAACTATATTTGCTTCTCTCTCTGTCAGCATTTTCTTAGGGCCCTGCATAATTTTTAACCTGAGTTCATAGTGAATCCAGTACTTCATCAATCTCATAGCAAAAGGTGCATTTCAAAAGTCAGAGCCAAAAATTTGGAGGTACTGGAAACAACTTACAATGAGATCTGAAACTTGGGGACAGAAGGTACAGAATTTAAGGACCTGAAGTAATGCTTGCACCTTTATCTTTTGACGCCAGTCAGGGTCTGAGTTAGAAACTACTGACTTAGTTCTTTATATTTTTTACCCAGCGACTTCAAAGCATATTATAACTAATGAATTAATCTCGGCCTCAATGTGCAAGATGTATGTAGGCTATAGTGTGCTTATTTTAGTCCTGCATGAATGGAAACATAAATCAACTTGGCTTGCTCTGTGTGCAGAAGTAGTGTCAGGAACAGAAACCAAAGGTCTCCTTTCTCCTCTTGCTTGGCTGACCCAAGAGTGTGAGAAAGCTCATTCATGCACACAGAACTCTGCCTGCTGTCAAAAATACTTCTGCAGTCCATCTTCGGCCTATTTCCCAAAGAAAACAAGACCTTTCATTGTCTTGGCCAATTACAGGAGACTTGGGCAGGACTGGAAGTGGAAACAGTGAAAATGTTACGCAGTAAGGGACTGGCTAGAGAAGGAAGATAAATTAGGCCTTTCTGAGGGACGTGAGTCCGCCGGTCTCTAGTCCTCTTAAACCTCGGCTCAGGACTTGTCATAGCAGGGACTTCCTCTGGGCCCAGCCGGGAGGTAGCTGATGGGTGAGGGATGTGGGGAACATTTTGAGAATGGTGCCACCGGAGTAAGGGTGGATGGGAATTATAAGTGGCCATAAATTAGAATGAAATGTAGGGGCTTTTTAGTGGCACTGTTTACAGAAGAACTTGGAGCTTATTCTTTCTGTCAGTAATAGTGCATTTAGCATACCTGGGGAGGTGTTATAATTTTCATCAGCTTGGCGATTAAAAAAAAAAGTTTTATTTCTAGCTAGAGTCAGTAAAAGCAGAAACTTATTTAAAATATTGAAGTCTAAGCCCCTTCAATGGAGTGTTTCTTTAAATAAATACATAACAGCATCTCAAACTCCAAGAGGTTGTTTTGGGTTTTTTTTAATCTTCTAAGTAAGTGTCCTTTGCAGTTATGTCTTTCATCTCATGGGAACTGCCTGCTCCTCGTTTTAATCCCAAAACATCATCAAAGTCAGTGGGAAAGGAGGAAAAAAAAATATCTGCAACCTCCAAAATAAAATCTTACTGCTTTGGGACTGAGCAGGGCAAAATCCGATCCTGTTAATTTTACATTTTGTGTAAAACAAGACGGAGTGTTAGAAGAAAATAATTTTCAGGTTTGAGAATTTTAACTCTAGTTGTATATGTATCTAGAATACTTGTTCTTTTCACCAATTATCACACATGTCATGTGAGGAAAGTACAGGGTGATGTCTAATTTTGCCTTCTGTGGGAATATAACATTGTAGCTGTTTGGTGTACAAGGACATCACAGAATCACAGAATGTTAGGGATTGGAAGGGAACTTGAAAGATCATCTAGTCCAATCCCCCACTGGAGCAGGAACACCTAGATGAGGTTACACAGGAAGTGTATATCAGAAATATAGCCTTGGTGCATTTGGAAAAAGAAAAATTGAGGCTGTCCTCCATCCACCCCCCAGGAAAATATGCTAACTTGGTGTTCTTTAGTCTGAGTGAGCTCTCAAGGTCATCTAGGTAATTTCTCGAAGCCTGTGGTGTTAGTATTCTTATAGATAATAGCATCAGACATGTTATCTCCTACTCCTCAATTTTCTTTTGGCTTCCTGCGATTTACATTCTATTGTCCACTAATATTTTCTGCCTTCTTTTAAAATAAATCAAATAACACTTCCTATGTTGGCTCTGGACTTAATACAAATCAGACATGCAGCATTTGGGACTCTTAAAATAACACGTTTTAATACAAAGATGTGAGATATCTTTTGAAATCTGTGGTGCATGTTTGTTTCCTGCTGGGCTTAATTTAGGAATCTAGTGCTAGCGTTAAACCAAGGGGAAAAATGTTTGCTCTTTCATCTGTGTGCCACATCCCATCCAAAATCACAAACAGCTCCTTTAAATTTCTGATCTCTGTCCCCTGCTGGATGTCCATAATACACATGCCTGTCTGACATATGAGACAGCCAGAGTCTCTAAAAAAAATAAATAAATTGCTAAGCCCTGCTTATACTTCTTGTCTTAGGCCTGATAATAATCTGCAGTTTGGGCAAATTACAAGTGTCTGAATCCATTTTGGTTTAATAAAGATGCAGCATTTCCTTTTTCTGAAGAAATCTTTTGCTTACAAAGTCAAAATTCCTGTGGTTTTTTTTTTTGGATGGTTGGTTTTTCGTGTTTTTTGTTGTTGTTTGTTTGTTTGTTTGTTTGTTTTTTGTAAACCACAGGTAGAAATGTTTGGGGAATAATTGCCTTCCCCATCCATAGCAGAGGACCTTTTCCCTTATTTTGACACTGCCTTTGAATACAGAAATAAATATCTTTAGACAGACCACATTAAAACTACAAAATTTACTAAGTTCAAACTGAAACATGAATCTCAGTCTTTAACACTTGGCCACGTAGCTCTCGTAAACCATACCATATAACATGCAGAAGGACTTCAGGTTTTGTGCAAGGTTGTATGAAATTGTGTGGCTTCAGACGTTCATCTGCTTGGATCACATCAAACAGCTGGGATCAGAGTTGAAAGAAAGTTTCCACTTTTTGTTTGAAAAAAGTCCATGTCTGAAAAATCATCTTGGGCCCATTGTGCTATAATAGAGATTACACATGAAAAGCATATTTTAAAAGAATGTTATTAAACTGTAAAATGTAGCACTGAAAAGTTTGGTGCTAGAATCAGTATTGGTCCTGTAATCTCAGTTGGTATGTTGTATGTAGGCATTATGATACAGATTTTAATTATGTGCTTGCATCTTTTTTTTTCTCTGTAGTTTCTCTGCCTCATTTACATAAACATCCCTTCTTACCTCTCCCTCCCCTCAAACAGAAAGCCCTGTTTAAACTGACAAGCTATTTGATGTTTTGTTTTCTCTTTATGCAGTATATGAGCAAGTTGCATGATAACTGTATGCTGTTCCAGCCCTGATATGAAGGCAAAATAATTAATTTCTTCCTGCAATTCTCCGTGGTACTTCACCAATAGAGGAGCAGAGAGATTCTATATAACCTAGCAGCAGCTTTTTAGTTGCAAAAAGCCTTCTCAATGTAAACTTAGAGAATTTATGTATTAAGTTTTTTTACAAGGTGTGTGCATGCAGATTTTTATTTTCTACCAGACAGAGAGATTTTGGAAAATTCTGAGTTTAAAAGCGGGCATGTTCACAACAGGCAGACTTTTCATTGTCGTGTTGCCAGTTCCTGATCCAAAGCAAATGTGCTCCAAGGCTTCCCAAAGAAAAGGCCACCAGGATTTTACAACATGTATTCTTTAATTCATTTATTTGTGAAAACTAAAATTTATGTTTCTAGAAAAGGAAAATTTCAGCCCAAACAGTTTAATTGTGCTGAAAACTGGGTCTTTGATAACTAAAAATATCTGGCCCACTTGGTAGCTGGGGATGCTGTTCAGATAAATTATTGGTTTTATATGAGGCTGAGGAAGTGTATTAAAACTTTGATTTTTTTCAAAATAGCATGTTGCTAGCATCTTCAAAATATTCTGCATGTAGTGGAAAATAATCAGTTGTGCTGTCCTGGTAAGAGTATGCTGGCTATGAGCATCAGTTATGGCAGGATGGAACAGAAGGAATGAGACTGTCTTGTCAAACTTGGTTTGGCTTGTGCAGGGTCCTGAGTGCTCCATCCTGGTGGAGTGGAAGGATTTACAGATATGCTTTGGGTCTGACCTGCCTTCTGTATTTCAGATTCCTATGTGTGCCTTATATAATCATGCTTTTCTTTTTTTATGGTGTTCAGTAAGAGAAACAAGCTATAAATTATTCTGAAGCAGTGTGAGAGTCCATTTTAAAAATGAGATTTTTTTTACTCAGTGGTCTTCAAAGCTCGCTTTGTCAATAGGGATCTCAGGGTTTTTCAGCGCACTTTTCAAAGAGCCTAGACTTTGGCTAACACTTAAGATCAAAAGAAGAAATGAAGGAGTATTTCTTTGGAGAAGATATTTCTCTTTCTTGAGCTTTATCTATCTTCCACAGCCTTGGTATCAACTTTAAGCAAAATTATGAGGCTTGAAAGGAGCAGGTACAGCTCAGCCTCTGTTAGAAGGGCCTGCTCCCAAACATCTCCCCAACTGGCACTATTAATAAGTTGTTTTAACCATAGTGTGCTTCAAAAAATCCCACCCACTTAGCCTGGTTTCTTTTCTGCCCCATACTGGGCACATGGCATTACATGACTGGGTGGTGAGAGTACTGAGCTTGTCTTTTTGCAATCTCCTTGGTAAATGAAAAGAAAATAATAAAGCAGAGAGAGTTCAGTTGTAAGCACATACGAATATATAGGAGAAGAACGTCAGTGATGATCTCAGTGATGTGATATTGTATGCACTAAACCATTTTGCTGATCTCATTTTGGTATGCTATGTTCATCGCTTATGTGAAGTTGTGATTTCTCGTGATGATACTGAATCTCACGTAGGCAACATTAATTCGACGGTTGAAATGGAAAGGTAAGGGTCATGAAGGGGCTATGCAAGAACCAGCTCTCTTTCTCATCGTAACAGGAAGCTGTCAGAAGGTTAAATTGTCCTGATGATGAGTTGTCATTAGTATGTCATCTCCAATGGGGTCTGTAGTTGATCAGCTATATCACCATCATTTGATAGTGCCAAAATGATACACAGCACAACTCAAAACATGCAAATGAACTGTTTATTTACAAAATATATGAACTAATTTATCATAAAACTGACAATGAAAACCCCCATGCTTTCTATTATTGTGGTTTTGACATTTTTTTCAATAAAAGCAGGCCTTTTCATTGTTTTTGTAGGAGGATAAATGAGAATAAAAACTTCTAGGCTGGGGGTAAAACTTTCAGAAACGACACATTGATTCAAGACTTCTAGGGACAATGTTTTATAGAAGACTAGTCGCTGAAAGCTGCTTCACTGACTCAGTGAGACAAATGTTTCTGAACTTGGTTTTGAATGATGGTATTAAAAACTAAAATATTTTGGGAATTTTGAAAATGGTACTTCCAATCTTTACATTCTGTAATGGACCCAAATTTTAGGCATTTGGGGGCAAAGGATTGTAGTCCTAGCTGTGTGCATTCCTATTTTTAGTTTAGTTGGAGGTTTGGAAACATGAATCTGAACTGTGGGGAAAGCACATGGCTTGTATTAAATACTCAAAAACAACAAAGACATTTTCACACAAAATGGTGTCATCTTCAACACTTTCTTTTACCTTGAGAACTGTCATGGTAAGTAATGTGAGTTATACATGGACTTATCATGCAATTTTTCTTCAGCATTGCATGTGTAGTTCACAGATTCACAGAATGTCAGGGACTGGAAGGGACCTCGAAAGATCATCCAGTCCAATCCCCCTGCTGGAGCAGGAACACCCAGATGAGGTTACACAGGAAGGTGTCCAGGCGAGTTTTGAATGTTTCCAGAGAAGGAGACTCCACAACCTCCCTGGGCAGCCTGTTCCAGTGCTCTGTCACTCTCACTGTGAAGAAGTTTCTTCTCATATTTAAGTGGAACCTCCTGTGTTCCAGTTTGTACCCATTGCCTCTTGTCTTATCATTGGTTGTCACCGAGAAGAGCCTGGCTCCATCCTCATGACACTCACCCTTTACATATTTATAAACATTAATGAGGTCACCCCTCAGTCTCCTCCAAGCTAAAGAGACCCAGCTCCCTCAGCCTTTCCTCATAAGGGAGATGCTCCACTCCCTTAATCATCTTTGTTGCTCTGTGCTGGACTCTCTCCAGCAGTTCCCTGTCCTTCTTGATCTGAGGGGCCCAGAATTGGACACAATATTCCAGATGCGGTCTCACCAGGGCAGAGTAGAGGGGGAGTAGAACCTCTTTTCACCTACTAACCACCCCGCTTCTAATACACCCCAGGATGCCATTGGCCTTCTTGGCCACAAGGGCACAGTGCTGGCTCATGGTCATCCTGCTGCCCACCAGGACCCCCAGGTCCCTTTCCCCTACACTGCTCTCCAACAGGTCATTCCCCAACTTATACTGGAAGCTGGGGTTGTTCCTGCCCAGATGCAAGATTCTACACTTGCCCTTGTTATACTTCATTAAATTTTTCCTCGCCCAACTCTCCAGCCTGTCCAGGTCTCGGGATGGCAGCACAGCCTTCTGGTGTGTCAGCCACTCCTCCCAGTTTGGTGTCATCAGCAAACTTGCTGACAGTGCACTCTAGTCCCTCATCCAAGTTACTGATGAATATATTGAATAGTACTGGTCCCAGTACTGACCCTTGAGGGACTCCACTAGATACAGGCCTCCAACTGGACTCTGCCCCATTGACCTCGACTCTCTGGCTTCTTTCCTTCAGTCAGTTCCCAGTCCACCTCACTACCTGATCATCCAGTCCACACTTCCTCAGTTTAGCTGTGAGGATGCTGTGGGAGACTGTGTGTCTCAAAATGTCTCTGCATGGCTTTAGCAGTTATTTTTACTGTAGTATTTCATGCACTTAGAGTTGGAAATATGCAGGGAAGTTTAGCTCCTGTAAATGAAAAATATTTAGTTTTTATGAGTGCTGTCTAGAATTTTGTTCATACCTGACATTTTTGGTTTTATTGCACGTTTTCTTAACCTAAAACCAACCCCCACCATGAATTCATAGCTTCAGCTTCTCAAATGGTTATACTTTTGTCCTAGTAAGGTAATTTCTTTTCTTTTGCACTAGCAGTTGCTATAACATATTTTTTGTGCTCCCAGATTTCAGTACTCATTGCTTTGATTTGTCTTTTAAAAGTCCAAAGAGAGGCAAGAACATACTTGACTCTGGTATAATGCTATATACAGACAAATATGACCAAAATGAAACTGGCAACAGAAATGTTTCTGTATTTTACTGTGGTATTTATATAACACTTTGGGATATTTTGCTAATGTTTCAGAAATTTCAGTTTCTCCTCATCACCGATATCTTTAAAATTGTTTCTGTAGACAGTGGTGCAGGAAGCAGGAGATGCAACAAAGCTTTTTATGTAAACTGTATAGCAGCGATCTTCTCGATTAGGTCTCTACAGAAAAGGTGTTGGGCTTTCAGCCTGGTTTTTAAATGTGTGAGTACAGAACATGTTCATCTCTTGTCTATAATGGAATACTTGATTCAAGTTTTACAGTTCACATGCACAAACTGCCTGTGTTGGTCTCTTTGATGCTTCATGGCTGGCTAGGGATAGGTTTGCGTTTGGTTGGTACCCGGATTGATAGAAATAAGGGAAGTGGCACATAGTTGTGCCATATTGGCACTTGTGCAGCTGGACCAAATGGATAATCTTGAAGATGGGCCTGTAAAGAAACATCATGGCAAGGCAGGAGCAGTGTGAAGAGTCCAGTCTGCAGCACTGCTAGGGTCCAGATTTCCATTGCCATGAGCATGGACTCTGCTGGATGAACGATGAACTTTTGGGTACATGTCCTCTATGGGAGGTGGCGAAACTTAACAGTGTCTGTAGGGTCAACTTTGCTCTGGGGCTGAAGCCAGGATCTTGGAAGAGCTCTTACTCTGAGTCTATGGGCATGGGGGAGTTTTGAGACCAAGGTATTGTTCTTCACTTCTCAAGGTATTTTTCTTCACTTCTCAAGGTATTTCGCTGGCATTTTAGGGCAAAGTAGTTTTAACTTGGGCGTAGATTAATTTAGAAGACTTTTTCTTCAAAGCAGTCTGTCTACAGAAAAAATTGTGCAGAGGTGGAAAAAGGAATTATACTATGCTGGAGGTTACTGACTAAGCCCCACAGGAACAATGCATGCTTTGAGAGAATATATTTTATATTTTACCTGTGAATGTGTGCAAGTGTGTATAACTTATAAATCACTTTTCAGCTGGACAAAATCCCATAGATTCAAAGAAAAACACTGGTAACTAATACAGATTGGTAACTTTTTTCTTTTCCACCCACCCCAAATAAAAAGATAGTGCATCTCAAACGGTTGTTGAGGAAGGATATGCAACTTCTACTCTGATGTGCTAAAGGACAAAAGGATGGGAATCGGAAGTGACTCTGCTTATCTAGGATGATTGAGTGCAATCCTCTTAACTACCTCTTAACTTGATTCAGCTGCTACCACTCTTTCCTTTTGTGCTCTTATATTGACCTTCAAGCAGTAGAAAAAAAACATTAAAACATTAAGTTATTAATTAATAACTGTATCCTTTTGCTTTTGGCATTTTTGTCCTTTTTAAAAAAATCTTTATCACTAAATGTATTTTGCATGAAAATTTTGGAGAAATCAAAATTTCTGGCCAAATTTGTGATATTCCATGCTTAAAATTTCCAGGTGCTTTGGGTAGAACATGCCACTAGAAGTAGCAGTTCCTATGCTGGGTTTGCTATGTGCTTTGTAGGATATGACAGAAGAGAACAAATAGAAGTCATCTTGAGGTGTGCAGAATTACTATTGTGAGCAAAGAAATTAAATTTGTAGATTTCTGGGCAACTTTTACTACTGTGCATTGTTTGTCTGGTGCTTCTCTAGCCTTTGCTTTGAAAATAGAGAGCCTGTATATTTTGACTGAATATTTCACAGATTTCTGCCTAAGTATGGTTTAATGGATGTTTGTTTTTCATTGCTGTAAGATTACCTTATCTTGATTTCCAAAGCATGATTCATTGTGTTCTCTTTTGCTTTTCAGGAAAAAATAGATTAAAAAAAAAAAAAGAAAAGGTTGATTACCACAAAAGAACAAATAAAAGAAATAATGAAAAAGTTGATTGAGGCATTTTTTGACCTACCTATGTAAACAGCGTTTTTAGAAGTAGCATTTAAGTATAAAGTGAGTGAATCTGCCTCCAATATAATTTTCGATAGATATGTGGAAGACTTTACGTTCAGTGTCATTAAACGGTTTCCTTAAATAGGGATGTGGTTTGGAATGGTTGTTTATAAATATGCAGATGTACTTAAGCCCAATAACTGTCAAACATTTGCATGTTAATGAAGTGTTACTGCACTAAGCAGTGGATGGCCAAGCGGAACTGTGGAGATAGGATTTATCCTGAGGATCTCAAGGAAACTGCCATGCAATGTAAACAGAAGGTACAGCTCCTATTGACTGCCAGGGATGTTCTTCACTATTGACACTTATTTTCTTGTATTTTATCAGATGCACAGTAAAACTAAGTTCCTGCTGTCTCAAACCCTTCCATTTTTTCACCAAAATAAATCAATTTTGAGGACAGAAATGAATACCCTTCTTTCTCAGATAGACAGCAGAACTCATAAGAGAATAATTACAAGTCTAATTCAGCTCTTTTAACGACATCAGCCAAACGATTGTTGAATTCCAAGTCCCGGATGAGTTTCTAAGCTTTTTAACTCTAAGCTTCTAGGCTGAAATAGTATTATTTAAATTTTGTTTTCACTGGAAGATCAAAGAAATTACTGTGGTATTAATTAACTGTGTGTATTTCTGTTTGCGTAGCCTGCTGAAAGAAATTTGTGTATTTAATAGCCTCCATTTGCTGGGTGAGATAAGGAAGGGAAAGAAGGTTGACATGTTGGGTCTATAGGAGGAATTGTCTGCAGGGCTGACAAAAGCTTCTGGAAGGTGGTCATCTATGAACATACTCTCTAGAAGATTTTTCTGTCAGATTTAATCAGATATTCTTGACACGAGCTTTCCCAATGGTCTAGATTCCAGACAGATTACTTGGTGTCACTATTTGTTTTATCTTGTGCACATTTTGAGTACTTTTTTTTTTTTTTTTAATTTTGTGCAAAAATTACAAATATGTAGTTGGGAATATGGAAGGAACGTCATGCTTCTATGTTGTTTTCTTTTTGGTAATGTGATAGCATCCGTGGTTTCCCTTTGTGTAACCACACAATGAAGGAGCACCAGTGCACTGTTTGTATGATTAAAAGCCGCACTCCTGCCGTCAGGGTAGGTCAGCCATCTATTCTACCTGTTCTTCACTATCAAATAGAAAATACGTGGAGGGTAAATATAGCAGGCATCCAGCACCGATTTAGTTCTTTCCTTAATCCTTTATCTGTATTGAGGCTGCAAGTTTTGAATGGTCTGCTCTTTAAGTTCTTTGTCCAACAAAAACATTGATTTCATCCTTGAAAAGTCCCAGTTAATAAGGACTGCAAGTGACAGGTGTGTTTCAAAACTATATCTGGAAAAGCCAAGGAGAGGAAATGGATGTTGAATGTTAGAAGTAAGTGGATATCATGTGCTCTGAGTGGAATGTGCCTATCTTTCACTTCAGACACATGCATGCGAGGAAAAACTGCAGGAGTCTGTAGCACAGAAGACTTTAATGCACAGGTTTGGCACAGCTCCTCCAGGCTGAAGTTACAGCAAGTTAGTTCATTGCAACAGAAGCTGTAGTTGCAGAACATGTAGATGTATTTAATTTAGGAAGCATGGGTTCTCATGGCAGTGCAGACACATCAGAATGGGTTTTGGTAGTGATGGTAACCCAGGTGTGCAGGCTTTCCAGGACCCTTGGGCTGTAAGGAAGGCTGCTATGCCAGGTCTTCGCCATAAACTTAGCTGGAGTCAAGCTAGTGTTAAATACATGCCATTATTTGTTTGGTTATTTAATGGGTAACAGAGACAGAGGTGTGAATGTCACGAAGTATTTCTACACCTTAAGCTGGTACCTTAAGGTACCAGCTACAGCTGATTGTAACACAGGTGCTTTTGAAAGGGTGCTCTGACAGAAGGGGACAAACTAGATACTGAATTCTCACTATGAGAAGGAATAACCAGTGCAATGACAAAGTCTGGGCTTGGTAGCCTGCTGCTAGCTTGGAAACTTAAGGGAAAGGAGAATGGCTTGATAAATCAGGGCTCACTAAGTCTAGCTTGCTGCTCAAGGCAGGGACAGCTATGGGATCAAGCTAGCTTGCTCTGGGCTTTATCCAGCTGGGTCTTGAAAACCTACAAGCTTGGAGATGGCACCATATCTCTGGGCCCATGTTACACTGCTTATCTGCCCTCAGGGGGAAACAGTTTCTTGATATAGCTGGTCTGAAAATCGTTCCTTTCAACTTGTGCTCATTGTCTCTTATCCTCCTACTGTGCACCACTATGAAGAGCCTGGCTCATAACCACCTTGTAGGCACTGGAGGGATGCTGTTACAGCCCTGAAGCTGTCTCCTCTCAAGGCTAAACAAGCCTTGGTTCCTCAGCCTCCCTTCATAAGGCAAGTGCTACAGCCCCTGACCATCTTGATAACCCTCTGCTGATTTACTCCTGGTAATCAATGTCTGTCTTGCATTAGAATGCCTAAAACTAGGTACAGTGTGTGACCTAATAAGTAGAAGGGGGATGATTGCTACCTTTGAGCTCCTGTGCTCCTGCTCAAACAGCCCAGGAAGCTGTGGCCATCTCTGCTGGCTCCTGCTCAGCCCACTGACCGCTAGCATCCCCAGGGCATTTTCTGCACAGCTGCTCCCCAGCCAGCTTTCCCCAGCCTGTATCACTGCAAGGGATCCCTCTGAGCCAAATCATCCACCCAGTGGTTTACTGATCAGGATGTCTACCCATTCAAACCATAATATCCCAACCTGCATGCAAGCATATTGTAAGAGACAGTGTTGAAAGCCTTGCTAAAACTGAGGTAAATTATGTCCACTGCTGTGCCTTTGTCCTCAGCTCCAGTCATTTCATCACAGAGAGCAGTCAGGTTGGTCAGACATGATTTACCCTTGGTCAGTCCATGCTGGCTGTTCCCAACCAGCTTCCCCATGTCCTCAGAGATATGGCTTCAAGAGGACCCCCTTTGTGCTCTTCCCACATAGCGAAGTGAGGCTGACCAGCTGGCAGCTCTCTGTGTTGACCTTTTGGCCTTTTCTGGAGGTGGCTGCAATGCTTGCCTTTTTCCAAGTGTGAGGCATCTCTGCTGGTCTCTATGACTTTTCAAAGACAAGAGAGAGTCGGTGGACTATGACAGCAACCACAGCTCTCAGCGCCCGTGGATACAGCAAATCTCTGATATTCTCGCAGCAGCTGATTGCTGCTGTGCCAAAATGATGACTGCTGCTACACTGAGGTAGAACAGAACTGAACTGCTTGTTTGTGTGCTATCTGAAGATGTTCTTGGTTTCCTCTTAGTTTCTTTCTCCTTGCTGTATGTAGAGGAAGGGAACCTCTGTGCTGATCACATACTAAGATGGTTTGGGCAAAGCAGCTGCCTCATGCTGGGGACAGAGAGCCCTGATATTTTGCTGAGGAGGAGAAATGTTTAAGGAAAGTGTGCCCCCTTCTACTGGTTCTTTTTTAATGTAAATGTGTTGTTTGTTAATTAAAAAAAGTTTTAGATTTCTACCTGATTGTCAAAGGCAGTGTGCCTTACCTGGCTGTGCTGGCCTGCTGGTTGCTGGTGGCCTCTCTGATCCCATTTCTGTGGGATCAGCAAATTGGATGTACGTGAGAATAATAACACACGAATATTGATTTACTGGATACCTGAGCTCATTCGGTGGTTGCAAGCTGTGTGCCTTCTGCTGCCTGCCTTACATTGAACCCAAGGCATGGCTCTCCTGCTCTGCTTTCTTGTGCTTATCGTTTGCAGGGGATTAAGGAGTGCTTTAATGCCTGGCATGTGAGAAGGCACACCCATGGAGTGCTGCTGTGAGACACGCTGGTCAACCAGAGCTTAATCCAACCTGTTTCTTCCACTGCCGCCATGATTGTGCCTTGTATTTGTTAACTCTTTGCAACATCAGGACAATGACTGCTGTTCTGCCTGGCGTCTCCCAGAGGGGTGAGGAAGAGAAAGCAGAAGGCTCCTGCAGAACTGAGGAGAGGGTTACTTTGTAATTTTCCTCCCTCTTGTCCCATTTTTTCTCCTTCCCTTAAAAAAAATCCTACCCTTTCATAATTAATGCTACACAAACGGTTGAATTTGGCCTGTTTCAGTTTGGTCAAAAAGGGAGGAAAAAAAACCCTGTAGCAAAATTGTGTTCTGTGTAATTTTAGATATCAGACTGAAAATCTGCAGATGGGGGATCGTTTTCTAACCTAAGTCCATGCCTACAGTTAGAGTGGCAATTACACTTAAAAATCCTGACTTTACTGTCCCACAAATGTAGGTTTAACTGTCATTACTATCTAGATAACACCAGAATTGTTGGTTTTGATCTTACTATATAAGACGCTGAGCAACAACCAAATTATTTTTCAATGAACCCTTACTAAATGGATTTAAAAATAAAAAATCCCTAGGCAGGTTTGTTATATATATCTTTAGATACTTTTGCATTTTGTGGTTTAATTATATCATGAATAAAAAGGAAATTAACTTTATATGGGAAAGCATTAAAACAGAGTTTGCACCTGAGAAAGGGAACTTAATGCTATGCCTATAAAGCAGCAATGGGATTAAAATCCCAGGGTGTCTGACAGTGATGTATTCTGTTGTCCTCACTGTCCCATTAGGAAGCCTTTCCAGGGCTCACTTTATTCCTGAGAGCTATGTTTGTTTGCGCATTCATTCCTCCTGCCTTTCCTTTCCTTCCCTTTCCTTTCCTTTTTTAATTTGTATCTTATTAATCACTCTCTGGATCCTAAGGCTGTTAAATACAGCTTGTCAAACTATGAATATATGCCAGAGAAGCTTTTGGCTTCCTCAATTTGGCCAGCTTCAAATTGCTCCTGTTTTCCAAACCTGTACTTGGCTATTGATGTGGTGTGGGAAAGCCTTGATGGTGTGTCCTCTCCTTGTAGGCACACCACAGGAGCAGTAAGTGTCACAGAGACCTTTGAGCTGTTTCCACAAGCTGAAAGAGTTGCTTCTGCAGTCTGGGATCCTTCTAATGCTTGATACCTTCTTATGTTGCTGTCCAGCTTCTGCAACTCTGTTTTATGTGTAGCAGTGTGCTACCGGAATTAATCTTGTTGGCAGAATTTGTTGCCCATGGTTTTTTAAGGTTCCTGGATGCTACCGAAATAGCCATCAAACACTTGCTGTAGTGAAAAATCTTGCAAATATCAGAGATCTTGCCTCTTGGAGGGGTTCTTCAGTTTGAAAAAGTTAATGTGGTCTCACAGAATCACAGAATGCCAGGGACTGGAAGGGACCTTGAAAGATCATCTAGTCCAATCCCCCTGCCGGAGCAGGAACACCCAGATGAGGTTACACAGGAAGGTGTCCAGGCGAGTTTTGAATGTTTCCAGAGAAGGAGACTCCACAACCTCCCTGGGCAGCCTGTTCCAGTGCTCTGTCACTCTCACTGTGAAGAAGTTTCTTCTCATATTTAAGTGGAACCTCCTGTGTTCCAGTTTGTACCCATTGCC
>VWYH01000658.1:178475-289527 GCA_013399365.1 Pampusana beccarii | reverse complement strand
TTGCTTTCCTCCAGTCCTCAGGCACCTCTCCCGTTTCCCATGACTTAGCAAAGATGATGGAGAGTGGCCTAGCAATGACTTCAACCAGCTCCCTCAGTACCTGCACGTGCATCCTGTCAGGACCCACGGATTTGTGGATGTCCAGATTGCTTAATTGGTCCCTAATCCAGTCCTTATCAATGAAGGCAGACTCTTCCATTGTTTTGCCCTCCTCTGGGGCCTCAGGGATATGGGGTTCCTCAGGACAGCCTGCGGCAGTGTAGACAGAGACAAAGGCGGCATTCAGTAACTC
This sequence comes from Pampusana beccarii, assembly GCA_013399365.1. NCBI lineage: Eukaryota > Metazoa > Chordata > Aves > Columbiformes > Columbidae > Pampusana > Pampusana beccarii. The sequence goes on along the minus strand of VWYH01000658.1, from coordinate 289,235 downwards.
TGCTTTCTCTGTATCTTCTGTCACCAGGGCACCCACCTCATTCATCAATGGGCCTACATTGCCTCTAGTGTTAGTTTTATCTGCCGTGTATTTGAAGAAGCTCTTTCTGTTGTCCTTGACCCCTCTTGCAAGGTTTAATTCTAAGGAGGCCTTAGCTTTCCTAGTTGCTTCCCTACATCCTCTGACAACAGCCTTATATTCTTCCCAAGTGGCCAGCCCCTCCTTCCATGATCCGTAAACTCTCCTCTTCCACTTGAGTTTGCTCAGCAGTTCCCTGTTTAACCAAGCAGGTCTCCTGGCTCCCTTCCTTGACTTCCTACGTGTCGGGATGCTCTGATCTTGAGCTTGGAAGCAGTCCATGAATGCTAAACAACTATCTTGGGCCCCTTTACCTTGAAGCAGCCTTTCCCACGGGATTTCCCCTAGGAATTGCTTGAAAAGGCCGAAGTTGGCCCTACTGAAGTCCAGGGTTGCAATTCTGCTTGGTATTCTGTTCCTGCCACATGAGATCCTGAACTCCATCATCTCATGGTCAATGTAGCCAAGGCAGACCTCAACCTTTACTGCTTCAACCAGACCCTCCTTGTTAACGAGGATGAGATCCAACAGCGCTCCTCTCCTAGTTGGCTCATCCACCATTTGCATCAGGAAGTTATCATCAATGCACTGCAGGAACCTCCTGGACTGAGGCTGGCTGGCTGAGTAGTCCTTCCAGCAGACATCAGGGATGTTAAAATCACCCATGACAACCAGGGCCTGTAATTGCGAGGCTGCGCTCAGCTGCCCGTAGAAGACCTCATCAACTTCTTCACCCTGATCTTGTGGCCTGTAATAGACATCCACAACAACCCACCCCTGCCAGCCTGCCCCTTAATTCTCACCCACAGACTCTCAGCTTGCTCCTCATCTGCCCCTGGACAGGATTCAATACATTGCAGTTGTTGTCTCACATAAAGAGCAACTCCACCACCTCACCTTGCTGGCCTGTCTTTCCTGAAAAGGACATAGCCATCCATGACCACATTCCAGTCAGGTGAGCTGTCCCACTATGTCCCTGTAATTGCCACCAGATCATAATCTCCTGACCGAACACAAGTTTCTAACTCCTCCTGCTTCTTCCCCATGCTGTGTGCACTGGTGTACAGGCATTTCAGGGAGCGAGCTGAGGCAAGCCCAGCTACAACCCCATCCCTCTTCAAATCTAGTTTAAAGCTCTCCAAATGAGCCCTGCTAATTCCTCCCCCAGCATCCTTTTGCCCCTGTGAAATAAACCTTTCCCACGTCTTTCTGTCTGGACTGGTGTTTTATAAAACCAGCCATTATCAAAGAAGCCAAAGCCCTGCCTGTAGCACCAGTCTTGTAGCCAGTCATTTATGGACTGAATTCTTCTACTCTATCCCACGTTGCCACCCAAAAATGGAAGGAGGGAAGAGAAAATAACTTGCACCCCAGACTCTTTCACCAACCGTCCCAAGGCCTTGAAATCTTTCTTCATTCCCCTCAGGCTGCGGGATGCAGCTTCCTCCCCACCTGTCTGGAAGATCAGCAGTGGGTAGTAGTCCATTGAGTGCACCAGGCTTGGGAGTGCCCTGGTGATATCCTTGGTCCGGGCTCCAGGTAGACTACATACTTCCCTATGATGAGGGTCAACTCTGCATATTGGGCCCTCTGTCCCTCTAAAAAGGGAATCACCTACTGCAATTACCCTTCTTTCTTTCTTATCCGGGGCAATCTTGAGGTGTGGAGTCAACCACCTCTTCCTATGTCTCCAGTATAAACTGTCTAGAAAATTAAGTTCTTACTTATTTCTACATTTATCAACTCAAATCCTCTTCATAGCAGTGATAATAGCCAGAAAGTAATTTCTGTAGTCGGAGCATATTGCCATTGTAAACAGAGAAGAACGCCTTAGTTTTAATCTGTGCAGTTTGAAAAAAAAAAAAATCTTGCCTTGACTTTTACTTCTTGTTGTCGATTAGAATCATGTCCTCGTGACAAACAGTGATGGCTTCAGTTGTCTGCTTTACTTAAAAACCTGCTGTGTGTCAAAACTAAAAGAATCCATTTTCCCCTCAGCCTGCTGATGCTTCCTGGCAATTGTGAGTGGGACATAAACTCATTAAAAGCCTCAAATTAGTTCTTAACCAATGTTTATACAATAGCTCAATAGAAATTATGTTTACACAATAGCACAATGCAAAACTGGGCTATTTTCATTTCAACAAATTTGTATATGCTGTGAAAACCACAAGATTTGTGGGAGGAGGAGGAGGATGCCTTGGAGAAGAATCCAGCATTAACTGGCCATTGGTTATTGAGATGGTGCAAAAACCTGGGGTCAGATGGGCTGTGTTTGTTGCTCCAGGAGGCATGGGCTGCTGAATGTTTTTTAAGGAATGCTTTTCTCAGTTGCACGCTTGCCTAGGGGTGGCCTCCTCCACCACAAGCACCTTATTCTCGCTAGTCATCCCTTCAGGCTCAGCACGCCAGTGTCAGGCAAGGTGAGCAAACACATCTATAGACCATGAGCACAGTGTGCCACACCTGATCGGCAATGGCCAGCAAACGAGCCCAAGTCAGACCTAGTTTGTAAAAAACTTACTAAGCTAGAACTAGGCTCCTCAGGAGACAAGTTGTCTCTTTCTTACCGGCTGGAACCATGAGATACACCAAGGGCTGCTGTCCTGGGTCGATTGAATGTACTAGCGCCCTGCCACCCTTTGCAGGCTCCAGACATATTTAGTACTTAGGGCATGTCTCCATACTGCATTGCTTATCCCAAGCCTCTTGGAAACTGTATGTCTGTGACTCACAGGGCATTGAGCCTGAGCTAATCAGCTATGTTGACAGGCAGGGTATATTTTATCAGGCTTAATGCCACCTTAATGTGGTCGTCCAGTTTCCAGAATACTTGATGTGGTAATGCCCATAATCAGAGGAGCTTAAAGTGACTTTGAAAGTTGTCTCTGTCCATTTCAGTCTGTGTGACCTTTAAAGAGAATGTGAAGTAATATCTCCTCCTTTTTCCTCTGCACCCCAAAGGTGAATCCAGGACAAGGAGGTTTTGAAGGGACACAAGAAAAGTAGAGCCAAAGTAAGCACCAGGAAGCAAAGCGGAGAGGAAAAAACAGAAATAGCAATGAAGATCTGTCAGGTACAGAGAAAGCCATTTTTGACATACTCTATTTCTTATAACACTCAGCATACATTTAGGTACAACAGTAAAAACAGCTTTTCTGACCCCAAGAGATATTATGTTCGCATTTACAGTATGCTTGTGCTGGGAAGATTATATTCCATATTTGAACTATGGCAAACTGGAAATGTTTTGTAGGACCTGTATTTTTAACGAAGGTGTTTTTAAATTCTGAAACATCTTACTGCTTGTTCATACCTAGGTTCATGTATCAAAAAAAGAAAAAAAAAGGGCAGTGCTGCAGGTGTGCTACAGGGTTGCCTGGTTGATTTAACCTCCCTGTTTGTCTGGCTCCTTTCTGAGAGCATGTTAAACACATGCTCTGGTGCTGTTGGAAGGCCCTGTGAGAGGCAGGAGCTGATTGAAATCTCTCAGTTATGCTGAAGCTGGTAGCCAAGGTGCTGGTATTGAACAGCTGCTATAAACCTGCTGGACTTTGTTGTTTAAAAATTATTTTGCATGCCATCTGGAACAAGAATGCTGTCACAGTTTAAAAAAGCTGTAGCTGAGGTTCAAGTTGAGCAGTAAGTATGAAGTATTATTTAGCAATTATCAGATTTTAAAGGCTTCTCTGAAGGGCTTGAAGACAGATTCTTAGGTCAAAGAGGTTTTAATTGAAACAGGTTGCCAGCTTTTCTTTCTTTGCAAAATGTTTATCTGATTTAATTTGAGTCTCCCTAACAAGTCCTTAACAATACCACAAATCATGCTGTGATTGAACCTAGGACAAAGCATCCATTAGATATGAGGTTGATTTGCTTCATGGACAGGAGATGGTACTGCCATCCCTGACATTTCTCAGAAAACCTTCCTCATGTGCATGGGTGACAGCAAATGTGACTGACCAACAGATTATTTATATTTCAGGTGAAATAAAGCTACTTAATACATGAGCCCATTTCCCAAATCTTGCTGAGGTAACCCAGCGACTCCTGTTGGGACAAGGTTGCCAGGACCGTGCAACATGGCCAGGCTGTAACATTCTGGCTGCCTCCTGCTTACTTGGCTTGCTCCATCTTTTATGGACTTTTACTTTGGTAGCAGAATGATGTCCGTAGATGCCACTGTAGCTAAACAACTATGGGCTGGATGAGGAGACCCATCCGTTTTTGAGAAACTTGGAGAAGTGTCTCTCCCACATTAAGCCATAATTTTGCTGTCCCCAGTGATGGCCTCACCTGTATCCATAAGACTGGGAATCTTAGAACTTTCAAACTCTTTCTGCTCTGAGTACGAGGGAGATTTTTGCCTCTTTTCTTAACAAATTCTTATTTAAAAGGCATGGAGTGAATGTACTGTGATGGTGACTCATACCTTAACTCTGTGAGCAAGCGGGGATGTAATTGAAATGGCTCAATATGTAGTTGCTTAACATACACTGTCAGTGCATTTAATGGGAAATGTCATAGGACAGAGACTGTAACCCACAAACCTTTGCTATTTCTGTGATTTGTGCATGGACCTGCTGGTGTTCTGACATACACCTCCTTAGTTAGGTGCATTGCAACTTAAGCTCTTTCTGGAAAGTTGACAGTGAAGGCAGGAGGAATTGAAAGGCTTGTCGATATTTGTCAGGTATAAAGCATGGATTGACAAATGAAACAGATATTAATAATAGAAGCAATACAAGAAACTGTTGCATAGTTGTTGGTGTACCTTTCTGTTGAACTAGGTGAAAAGCTTATGTGCTTGTTAATGTGAAGCAGGTGGCTATCACTGGAAAACAGCAATAAAGAAGGCTTTCTGGTCAATAGTTTTATAATGCTGAACAGGCAGTTCTCCAATACGACTCTATACCTCGTTTGTTGGCATTATGTACAAGGAATTAAATATAACTTGCCTTGCCTTGTGCTGGCTGCCTAAAATGCAGTCTCAAAATATGATGCATTTGCTTGGATTAATGGTATTTGTACTTGGAGTGTGTGACAACTTCAATATGTTCTTATTACTTCTTCAACATATTAACAGCCTACGCAAGGGTTGTCTAAGTATTGAGGTTACTTTTCAGACTTGAATTTGTACTTTCCTCTGAAAACTCTAAGCTGCGTGCAGCTTTTTCTGTTCCGCGTGAGATACTAAGAAGATGGGAACCTTATACTCAGAACCATTAAACCAAATAAAACCTGGGTTTCTGAGAACAGGTGCTGATTGACACGTGAGTTCTGGCTGCTACTTCTCCTCCTCACTTGGACACCTGCAAAACAGGGAGTGTGTGTGTGTGTGTATCTGCTTTCTAGACTCCTTGGCTATCTCTTGATTCCCCCGTATGGGTGTAATTCTCAAGCGTCTAGTGCCGTGGAGCTCATTCTGCAGCCTTCCACTCCATCAGGACACTAAACAGGTCTCCCTTGCATATATCCAGCTGCACATTTTCACAAAATCCGTAGGAACTTAGTAGATTTGAGACTCTTATTCCTCTGTCAAATGTGTCTGAATTTAGTCAACAGGTTCAAAAATGGCTGGGAACATGGGTGGACAGGCTGCCTGTGTGCACACACGTAGTAAGGCCATAGGCTTTGCAGGTATAGGAACACATGTACCATGTACTGCATGTGCTTTTTTCTCTGTACATCTGATGAAATTCCACCAGGTCTGAAAATTAAATCCCACTTTAAGAAATTCTTGATTTGCCTTTGTTTTTTTTTTTTCCCAGGCATGTTATTTGTTTATTTATTTTGCTTCTCTTGAATGCATTGTTGTAAGTGGTATAAAAGAAATGCTGACACACTCTTGCCTCCACCGTCACCAGTGGGTGCTACTCTAAAAGTACTTAATGATTTTAATGAATTCTGTGGCTGAAAGTTGGACACTGAAGCTGATTTGAAAGCATTCACCAGTGAAAAAAGGATAGGCCTTTATTGATAGCTGGTCAAAAGTGAAGACTTAGCTGTAATTATTTACAGATCAATTAATGGACCTTTCCTCTAACACCCTATCAGTCAAAGACTGGCTAAGAGCAGAGGAAAGCATTGATAAGAATACACCATGAAACAAAATCAATTGTCTTTTGTCATTCTGACAGAAGTGAGATGTACACGTGGATTAACCCAGAATGCAATAGGAAAATGTCCACAGGCTGGAAGATAACCCAATTTTGTAAAATCAAGGTTGTCATAAGAATCTTTTGTAATTGATGATGAGATTAGAATTTATCTATCATCCCAGTGGTGAGAATCAAAACAGTTTCTGGTGCAGTGTTGCAGCTCTTTAAAGCTAGATTAGTTTCCTTCAGCCCTGGAATCTGTCCTTAATGCCAGCTAATTTACAAAAACTACATATGTGGTACGTATTTTGAGGTCATACTTTTTTGATTGAGGTCGTATGCTTATGATTGTAGCTTGGCAGTTGCATTGTTAACCATTATGCAGTTCTTGGAAAGTATTGGTGCAAGTGTGTTTCTGATGCCATAGGAAAGCTGTCAATATTTTTTCTCTTATCTTTCTGAAATAAGACTTTAATTAATATGTTCTTGTGTACAAATCTTTGGTTTGTCTGAATGTGTAGTTGTGACGATACTCAGATTGTAATCCTGGCTATAGTATGACTCTACAAAAGAACAATAGAAAAAAATCTTAACATTTCCTCAAAATGGCTTTTAGAAGAAGTCTAGTTATGCAATTATCAGTAGAGGCCTAAGATACTATTGGGGTAATTTATTTAAGTGACAAAATTTAAGACCACTAGTTTCAGCAAATATTAGTTCTTTGTGTGATTGCAGGATGTGAAATTCTCAATAAATTTTCAAAATCAAGCCTAGTTTTTTTCTCTTTGCACTCAAATCAGTAACAGTAGTGCTCTGAATTTTGCTTCCAGCTGGGCAGTACATATTTCACAGCCTTACCATTAGCATAACTTCATTCCACTTGAGCATTCCTCATCAGCGTGCATCAGCTTCAGCTCCCCAAAATGGGCCTTCCCTAGGCTACTTGTGGGGAAATCCTAGTGAAAGAGACCACTATGCACATACTCCCCCTTCTCTCTGTCTCCCTGACATGTTTTATTGATCCTAGCTGAAATGTACTTTTCTGCATTTCTGCCAGTTATTTTGTAAATCATCCAAGGAGTGTAGCAGTTGCTCTATTTGTCTATTTAGTTCATTTTCAACTGAGATAACTCTAAAGATTGTATCTCCTCTGAGATTTAGTGCAATAGGTCTTCCTCACCAAACAGTACAAATAGGCACTGGTGAGTACAAGAGTGTGACTACATGAGAGTTATTTAAATAAGCAGCAGGTCAAACTTGAAAGCAAACCCCCTCTGCCCCCCCAAAAAATAATCAAAATGAGGATTATCAGTAATGTTTTGTGACTGAGACGAAAGGTCAGCGCAATAACCTTTCAGTAATGCGTCGTGCAGTCATGCAAAAGACCTGGTTTCTGTTCCCAGGCTTGGTCTGCACAAACCCGGATGGTTTGCTTAACCTCCACAGGGAGTAGGCTTTGCATTGCTCATTGATTTCAAGGGTGACTGTACAGATGGAAATATGAGCCCTTCTGTCAGATGTTTAGGTCCTGAAATGGGATGATTCTCAAGACAGCAAGTTTCTAGGGACTTTCAAACAGCTAGAAGTATGCAATGAATGTTAGAAAGAAAGATACGGAGTTCTAACTTTTAAAACATTTTAACATTGTAAACCCATGAGAAGGCGAAAGTGTATGTAGTGAGTCTGAGAACTCCATGCTGAGCATATGGGATTCCCCAAGAAGCCTTCTGTGCTCCAAAGTGCTCTGTCTGTACCTATAGAGATGCTGACGTTTTTGAGCTACTAAAAAGGCAAGGATTTTCAGTGCAAAAATAAATATATTAAAAGAGCAAAAGTTAGGTGGCCTGCGGTTGCCCTGGTAACCGGAACTCTGATATTAATTAGCATGTCAGTTGGTTTTATCTGCTGGCCTCTTAATGTTTCCCTCTACTTATTTGCAGTAATAATTTTTTAAATTCTGTGTTCTTTGTTTCTACTTTATTTCATGCCCCACCCTCATTGAGTTGTTTAAAGACGTATTTTTTATCTTCTTTTCCTGACATGCTCTTCTCCCCTCAAGTGGGGCAGAGTAAAAAAGGCAGATGTGGAATTGCAAAACTGAAGACAACATCTTAACGTCTTCCCTGGACTAAAATCTTTCTAAGAAAATAATTGTATTTGCTACAAGAAACAGAACTCTTAATTTAAAATTATTACACTTCTCATATAACAAAATGACACAATGATGTGACAGTGATATAGACAAGTAACAATGTGAGAAAAATAAAGTAACTGTTGTTTCCAGTGCATTTGACACAAATTATTTTTGAAATATCAATAGAGCTTTACATATGTTTTCTGACATACGTCATAACCTTGGCATGGATTCAGTAGCACGCTGACATTAGTTGGGATTGGGAGATGCTTTCTGTTCTTTACCTTCTGTTTTGGCTCATGGTCATGGACTAACATACCCTTTATAAAGCTTTTTACAACATGTTTTCTAGGCAAGAACCAATTTTCTTCCAGGAAAATGTAACTTTGGGTAAAAACAATGTAAGCAGAGGAAAAGGAGGTGAATTACAAAGTTAGCTTCAAATCACTGCTTGCTGCTATCCTGAACTACTTTTTTTTCACTTACCTTTGGGAGAGGAACATTTGGAAATAGCACAGCAGCAGTAATCAGCAGTGACTACCTTGTATAGTAGAATTTTCCTTGAAGGTATACATGTTCTAGGTGATTTACTTCTTGCCACTTAAAATCAAGTTATTCTTCAAATATTTAATCCTCTTTTACCTGTTGATTCTTAGTAAGTGTTGTGGGAAAAAACCTCTTGTGTTGCTGCAAAACACTTACTTGAAGTGTGTTTTCAAATTATTCACTTAAATACTGTTAATCTATTTTCTGGTGATTTCTAAAGCACAAAACACAGTGAAGAGTGCTTTTACTGGCTACATTAGGTGTTAGATGTAGGAGTTATTTCTGAAGTCCAAACTTAAAATCCTAAGTCAGTGAAGAAAGACTGGTGTCACAAGTTTTAACTGTGGTTAAGATACCCTCAAAATAAAATAAATACTTAAGAATGAATCACACTAAAAGCAATTTCAAAGTACTAAAAGGCAGTCCCCTGAATTGATACGTATGGAATAGAGTGCTATTTAGGTAAATGCAACAGTCTTCCTTCTTTTGAAGCAGATCTTATATATGGATTATTTTATTTACATTTTTCTGATTTAGATCCTTTTTGTGGTTAAGATCTTTTGTTTGTAACTCCTGTCATACAGAATCGTAGAACCATAGAACAGCTCAGGTTGGAAGGGACCTTGAAAGATCACCTGGTTCAACCTTCCATGGTGAAGGGAGCATAGATGAGACCATCTAGTACCCTATCCACTTGCAACTTGAAAATCTCCAGTAATGAGGACTCTACCATGTCCCTGGGGAAGTTGTGCCAGTGAATGATTATTCTTGCTATAAAAAACTTACTTCTCACACCTAGGAGCAATACACTGTTTCATAACTAATGTTGAACTTGAGTTTTGAGAAGAGGGTATTAGATGAACTTTGTGTGTATAAGAGAGAGGTGGAGGAATTTCAGTGGAAGTAGGCAGAAGCATTTTGGCAAAGTTTTATACTTTTTTGGGGTGGAAAAAAAAATCTGAAGATCAATTCCAAATCTAACTTTGTCACTTCAGAAGTAGTTGGACTGAGACAATTTTGCTTTGTCTTCACTCTGTGAAATTAATCCTTAAGCTTTCAACCCGAAACATTACGCAGTTGGACAGAGCATAAGGATTATAGATCCTAAAACTTGCTGAGATGTATATAAATGTCACTTCACAGAGTTTGTATAGCAATCCTAGTTGTCAGTATTGCAGGTTTGTTTATTGTTGGCTTAAACTTTAGGGAACAACCTCGTCAAGCAGGGGCAGTGAGCTTTTATTTTTGCTTATTGTAGCCTTGCATGAGGGTAAGGATGCTGGCAGACCTCCATGCAGTTAGAGCAATGATGGTATTTTTTATGTAGGATTATTCTATGTTGTTGTATTGTCAAAATATAAGAAGACAAACGTGACAAAGTTTCCCTACAGCTGTGCAATATGTTTTCACCCCATGGGACAAATACAAACACGTGAAAGGACATGAATGCTAAAATAACAGAAGGTAAGGAGCAAGCCTAGCCTTGGTACCCATAACCGTGGCTGTGGGGATACAAACAAATTATGTGGGGTGAGCTCATTGTAAATTCATAGCGTTGGTTACTGCCGCAGTACACGCTTTTGACCTGCGGTTAATGTGAGGTAGTTCCCATGCACCAGAAGTGTGTATCTGAGCAATTTTTGAGAGCAACTGCTGGTCTGGCAGATCAGGTGCTCCTCTGCCTTGTGCATGTGCTCTGACCATGGCAGGGAGCATAGTGACCCTGGCATCCTAACATATTGCATGAATTGAATGAGCAGATATATTTCAAATTAAGTTTGATCTGATAAAGACATAATTCTGTCATGACTGCACAGTTTGTTGGTGTGGTATGTGGGGTTTTTTGTTTGTTTGTTTGTTTTTAATCAGGAATCAAGACTAAATTTCAAATGCAAAATAAACAATAAGTTAGGCTGGTGTATACTCAGCTGTCAAAAACTGGTAAAGCGGGCTCTGGTCTATTTTGTGCCCAGAAGTAACTTTGTAGACATAAATTAAGGCATGCAAAAACCTGTTTGATCTGAGGTTGTAGTAGGCAATTATGTATCTTCTCTAACAAAAACTTTTTGTGTAACTATTTCCTTGAGGAGAGGAATAAAAGAAGAAGAGAGGGGTTTGGAAAGTAAGCCGTTAATGTTTTATATTGCACTATGACATTGTGACAGTGCAAGCAATTTTATGATCAATCCCTGCATTCAGAAAATTGGTTCACGGTGGTAGCTGGACCTGTACGATGGGCATGATCAGAAGATCTCTTATTTCATCCCTGGACAAGTAGATAATGTTGTCTCATGACTTTCAGGATTTTCTGTCCTTTCTGACAGTTTACCTAGGGATTCCTAGGGAAGAGTAAAGATATCACTGGTAGTGTGATGTAGTTACCTAAAGCGAATTCAAAGGTCTTAAATGCAATCATTGTAAGTTTTTGACAAATGTCATTATTTAAATATAAAGGCATGAAGGAATAAATTTTCAAAGCATTGCCTGGAGGTTTTGGTGATTTCTTTCTTTGTAGTGAGAGGAGTAGTACATTTTAGACTTTGTCCTGTATTTGAAAGAGCTCAGTAAATGAGATCTGAGGGCCTCTGAGTTTAGAAAACTTTGCTTTAGGAGATCCAGATTGAACCTTAAAAGCTGTGTATAGCCCTCAAAGCCTGGCCTGCATATTCACTTTCCTTGTCATTTCAAGGTGAGTAGAACATTGTTTGCTCACAGGCTTTTCACTAACGTTGAGGGCAAACAACGAGAAGGATCAGCTCTCATGATGATTTGAATTTATTTTTGTAAAAAATCATGTAAATAGGTGTGTATATGCAAGGTAGATATAGCTTTAGGGCTGCTGTTAAATTGCCAATGTATATGCCAGGTGCATTAAAACTGGACAGCTCTGGCTTACGTGCATCACTTCTAGTTGTAGCAGTAACATATAGAAAAGCCGCTTAATCTTTCTGGAAGTGAGGGCTGGATGCCAGGTGGATGGACAATGAGTTTGGGTTTGGGGTGGGTGGAGTTGTGGAAGCCATAGAAAACCTATCCTCTTTGTGTCTCATGAACTGTTTTCACCTCAAGATTGGTCTTAAATTATTATGCAAACAACTAAGCCATGTCTTTTGGCTAGTTGAGTTCACCATTCTCTTTGCAGCATGTGTGCCATGCAAGTCTGTCAGCACTTCCAGACATCAGCGACCTTTCTTGGTGTGCCCTTAACTGGTCAGGAGTGATGCTTGCTACTCCCTTATTTTCATTCTGTTTAAAGCAGAGCTACTATAATGCAGATCCTTTTTATTTGCTAAGACAGAAATACAAAATAAGCTGGGCTGTGTTTACTTGAGTATGAGGGGGCCACAATAAAGCACGATATTTCTCCACCCAACACACCAAGTGCAACTTGCAAATCCTTAAAGGGATCAAGGGCCTCTCAGGTGAATGCTGTTGGGTATTAAGCAATCTCTGGTGAGTGGCCATAGCTGATCAGATAAAAGTTTCAAGTATATTTGGTCACTGTTAGCTACGAATGACTGACCTCAGACATCCTGTATAATGTGGTTACCCAGCTATGAGTCTGGCTGAGCTGGCTACATACCTGCTCTGCTTGCTGGTGCTCAGTGCAATGAGCTGAGCTGTGTTGATTCTGCTGTGTTTTTGACTGGCAGTGGAAGAACTGACAAGTTCAGCCAGAAACAGGGTTTCTAGCGGTAAGAATGCTTTGTTCATAGTGACAGCTAGGGGTGCTGGGACATCACTCCATCTCTTTAAACATTCAAGGCCAGGCTGGACGGGGCTCTGAGCAACCTGATCTAGTTGAAGATGTCCCTGCTCATTGCAGGGGGGTTGGATTAGATGACCTCTGAAGATCACTTCAAACCTAAACTGTTCTACGATCCTGTGATCACATCTAAGGAACGGGTAGCATGGGAGCAACAGCTTTTTGTCAAACACTGAGTCAGGCACTGCTGTTACTGGGACAGCTGAGCTGCTGTAAATCACAGTGCCAGAGTTACACAGGTCATTGGTAGCTGGGGCATGAGGAAATCTTGGCTGTATGTCCTTGCTACCAGTAGAACCACAAGGTGCTGGTGGCATGATGTAAACGAGCCCTATCTATAGATAGATGCTCATGGTGCATGTATAGCGTGGAGATACTGCTATTGGAACGATGTGGTGAAAAATACCTATTGCTTGCACAAAACGAACATTTTTAAGCAGCAGTCATGGTCATTTGCCACTGTTTATCATGATGATCTTTACAGTGGAAGTGTAAGTTTCACAGCATTTTAAGAAAAGAAGGTGAGACTCTTGTGGCCCACCCTTCCTGCTCACATTTATGAATTTAAGCTATTTTTAAGGTATCTTGTGTGTATGTGGAATTACGTAGGCCAGTAGTAAGAACCTAAGACCTAAGCTGGGGATAGGAAACAGACCTGATGCAGCTGGCTCTGGGGAAGTGGAGAGTCAGTGTCATTCCCAGGGTGGGGAAAGGGAACTCATTCCTGATGGCTGGGAGCAGTGTTGCTGCTGGGGAGGACAGGGAGGTGACAGAGGGCACAAAAAGGGATGAGGAGGCTGAGACCCCTCTCCAGGGGTGTTAGGAGGGAAGGCAAGATCAGCATGGAAGCAGGACTGAGAGATGCAATGGTTGGGAGGAGGAAGGAATCCTATGTGACCTCAAGGGAAGCAAGAAGCAAAATAGGGGATGCAAAGAAGTGGTGGGAGAGGGTCCCCTGCCCAAGGGAGGGACACGAGGGTAAGGAGACATTTACTGGGCAAACATGGGAGCACTAGTAAGAGTTGTATCTCTAAAACAACAGGTAGAATCTCAACAAAATGTAAAACCTTCTAAATACATACCCTGGGTTGAACATGTGTTATTTAGTGTCAGTGCTGACCTGAGAAGCTGTTGCAATTCATTGATTTCAGCAATCACAGCGTTGCATCTCGCTTTTGAAAACGGTGGCTGAGCTGCTGATTCCAACCCTTTGCCTTCTGATGTTTTCAGGGCCATTATTTTTTGCTTCCAGCAGCAATTGGTACACCACAGTGTAGCTTTGAGCCACACAGTAGTCCAGCTCAATTTGTTTGCTGTAGCTGGAAGTCAGTGACACCCCTGGAGTGACTGCTGCATACGGTGGGTGTCCCCCTTCTCTCCCAGCAAAGGCTGTGAAAAGGTTGGTTCTGCGTGGAAGACGTGGTGTGTGGTGGATGTTTCTGCTGAGGACCTAGGTGGGTGAAGCTTGTGTGTGCAGTCAGCACACTTGGCTTTTGTGCCAGTGAGTCATATAATGCTACAATAGGTGTCCTTTGGTTGTTCTTTCAAGGTGTGGATAGTAGGATTTTAAGAAAATATGAATTTAAAATGATCTTTTAACAGTGCTTTCAAATGCATAAGGTCTTCACGCTTATCTGCTGAAAATCCATGTTACAGGGAATCAGGGTAAAAGAGGTGTTGAAATCCTTGGCAGTAAACAAATAAAAGGCTGTCTAGGTGTATGTAGTGCTGTGTGTAAATCAGAGATTGTTTATTGTGAGGCTCTATCCTCGAAGCAGCTGTTCACAACAGCTTGTTGTACCAGTTTCACAAGATTTTCTGAAGGAAAATCAAGATATGGAGCTTGCTGTTTGCTTACCAAGTGTTTGTTTCAAACAAGAGTCCTGCATTTTTAAACCCTGTGCTGGGAATCATCTGGTTTGAGAAGGATCTCTCTTTCTCTCTTTTGATCAGGAATAAATCCAGGGGAAGCCTAAAATAAACAGGGTGGGGGGGGTGGGGAAGGAAGATCTTCCCATTTTTGTTTTCCTTTCATGAGATGGGAATTAGGAGGAAGGGAGAAATGCTAGAAATTGAGGAATGTTAAGAGTGGGCTTCAAAGCACATGTTTAGCTATAACTGTTCTTATACACCCATGCATGTCTCTCCTTTTATTGCCAGCCCTCCAAGAAATGTGGAGGTTAGCACTGATCATGCGGAAGTGTTTAAAAATTCGAGCAGTGACAATAGGAAGTATTCCAGACAGTAATGGAATAAGTAAAGCAAAATTACAAAGACAGCCTCTATTTATTAATAGATTAGAACCTTGTAGTTTTTTTTTTTAGAAAAAAACTGAGGGTGCCTAACTTGGAAATGGTATTCTTCTGGAAGCAACTTTTTAATTTCCCTTTAACCCCGCCTCGGCAAAAAAAAAAAAAATCCCTTTTTAATTATAGACCAAATCATGTGTCCCCACTGCACATTTAGAAGTAAACTTAGTGTAAGGAGTTAAAGCCATGGCTGTCTCTAAGGGGCAGGTCAGGACCTGCGAGGTGTAACTCTGGACATAGAGCTACAAAGATGGGGTGAGAAAGAGGGTGCAGAGCAAGCGCTGGCACGCAGCGCATTTCTCATGCTCTCTCCTTACTGCAGACACTGGTGTTGTATATGAGATAGCCCAAACATGATGTAAGAAGTGTCTAGCTAAAGCACGTGTTATGCTCAGATAATTTTGGTGATGTTACCAGGAAGTTCAGGGTGGTGTTTCCTTGATGCTCAGTTCTGCACATCAGTGTAGGAGGCTCTGCATGGGATTCCCTGACACGGGGCTGTGACTCAAGTGTTTGGCAGGGGACAGCTCCACCTCCCCCTCCTTTCCAGGCCACCACACTCAGAACACCACCCAGACATCTGCGCTCATGTTTTCCATTTAAAAGCATCCAGGCGGCTGAAGCAAAGGGCCACCCAGTGCTTCAGGAGAGCAGCTGCAGTACTGGGTTTCATATTGGTCAGAGTGGAGCATTTTCTCACTTACCTGCATTAAATACGGGTGGCCATGGGTCCCTCAGAAAAACGCATTCTCACTGTCTGGAGGTGGCAACTATTGTCTGTCTTTCCAGCTTCACTGCTCAAAATAGTTCTGCTTTCTGCATCTGTGGGCTTGTGTGCGTTCAGTGGTCTTGAAAAATATCACATGGGAGAAAACCTTTTGAATCTTCTCCTCTGGTATAGAGGGACCAGCTTAATGAGAAATGCTTCCCTTTAAATTTTTTTTATTAAATAAAATCCCTTGTTCCTTTCTCTATCCCCTGCCTGTTTTGCTTCCACTTCTTTCCTATCTGAAGACTATAGGTGACTTTCGCATGTAATATATTTTTCTGATCAGCCCTCCAAAGGCTAAGTCCCCTGGTCTTCTGTACAAAAATGGCATTTCTTATTAATTTTTTATGAACTGAGCTTATTAACCTGCCTTTCATTTTCTGTAAACTGTAATTAAAACGTACGAAGAACTTGACTTGCAGCGTGCCGTTCTGGGTCTGTTGTTGGGTCTGCCTTAGCAGCGTGCATCAAGAGCAGGCTGAAACATCGATTTTTAATTTTTTTTAAAGGAAGGCTTGTGTCATCTCACAGGGGGCAATTAGAGCCTTTGAATGAGGAACCCAGGAATGCCTTTTCCTCTGTGCAAAAATTGTGAAGCCACAGCAGGTACCAGCGTAGACCTCTGGCTAAAAATACAAAGAATGAGCTCAGATCACAGTCAGCTCTAGCAAAGTCAACACATTCCTGGTCTTGAGACAGCTGTCCTGTTAGGTGATGATTTAAATTTCCTCCTCATCTCTTTTTGGGGATGTTGGTGTAGTAGGTAGAGCAGAGTGATGTTATTTGTGACCCTACTCAAAACATTACTAGACCAAAGTGAAGAGAGTTGTTGTCGTTCTGCATAACCCATGAAGACAAATTTGGTGGGAGGCCAGGCAGCTGCTGGATTTTAGAACTCTGAGAGAGCCCAGAGAGAGAGAAGTTGCTGGGTGTGTGGCATGGTTTTGTCTTTGCACTCTGTGCTCTTGACACTTGCCTCAACACTTTGAACATTTCTTTCTGTTGTCCTTAGGTCAGTGTAGGTATTGTAATAGTTGAGTGTGATTGTAGATAAAGCTATGATAAAACCCTTTTTCTGCCTTTGTATGTGTCCAAAGGCAAAACTGACATTAGAAAGTCACTTCTTGACTAACTGGAGCTTTAGCTGTGTGGTGTGTTTCTGTGGTTTTTTTGTTTGTTGGTGTGTTTTGTTTTGTTTTTTTTGGGGGGGTGGCTAAATTTATTTTTAAATTTCAAGTCCATTTCTGTTATAATATGATCAACTATGACTCTTAGCTTTTATTTTTTTGGTGCTAACTTTCTAGCCATTTTTTCCAGAAGAAAATACTGAAGGTACAATCTGTGTGCATTATATGGCTGAATCCTCCTCCAACGCAAATAAGGAGTTGAAGGAATTATTTTAAACACTACAATTTTTAAGCAATCTTGATTGTTTATAGCTGTGACTGTCATACAGCATACAGGCAGATGAGAAGATGACAATTTCCACTATTTTAATGTAGTCTTTCAGAGGTGGGGATTTTCCTTTTTTTTTTTTTTTTTTTTTCTATGAACCTACCTGATTATCTCTGCTTCTGCCTTTTTTACACTGCATTGCCCACAGTCCACTTTTTGCAACCCAGAATTCACCTACTGAAGGGTAAGGCTCAGTGTAGCTGCCCTTGTAATCTCCCCGTCGCCCAGGTTTTGAAAGCAAGGCTGATGTTTTGTTGATTAGAGGATGGAGGAGGAGATATATATACATATATATATGATATATATGCTACAGTGTGGCCTATCCAAACATGCAAAGTGCTAATTCACTCGTTTTTGGTAGTCAGAATTAGAGGGGGGTTGGGTGGGGGCTGATTTCCTATAAACACCCTTTGGTCTTTGCTCCGCACTGTGGACGAGGGTATCATGAGACAATGCAGAATTTAATGGGAAAAGGTGTCCGCTTTTTCCATAGCAGACTGAACGCAGCCTTTCACAATGCCAGTGCTTTCCCACATTGCTACCAATCTGAGCCTGATGAGGGGCTCTGGACCAGCCTGTCATTTCATTCCAGTTGTGTCTTTGCACTCAAGTTGCCTCTGGTATGTGCCCTAATTAATTAAATAGTATAATCTGTCCAAGGGAACCTCCTTCTCTTTCAGCTGATAGTGGGTTGCTCCGATGATTTCTCATCTAAAACCCCCAGTAAGCCTGTATCTTTTGATGCCGTTCTCTTTCTTTCCCTTGTGCAGGGCTAAGCCAACTTCATTATAAAGGCAGAGTAGCTGGGCAGCTTCTTAGCTGTGGATAAATAGAGGGACCTTTGAGCTGAGCCATTCCAGATGACCTAGGATGAATCGGGCTGCATTCCTACCCAGGGCACCCCTTTTTCCAAACAGATGCAAAGCCGCCTCTTAAGCACACCCACGTATAACTTGTTTGGGGGCAGATGTTTTTTAGTGTTGCTTTTCGCTTTCCTGAGAATACCACATAAGGTTAGCAAAATATTTAAACTGTAACATAGTCACAGGCTGAGTGCACAAGGTTTATTTAAGGGAGGAGAGTGCTATTTATGGAAAGCATGTGGTTTACTCCCCCTCCCCCCCTGAAATGGGAATGTTTCTTTGGGGTTTGGCGGGCTCTTCCATTGAGTATGTGAAAGGATGAGAGGAAGATTTTTGGAAACTTTCTATGCATTTTTGTCCACTTTCTCACCCCAGATATGAACGTTTACTGATTATTGTATTTTATGCTTTCATATTTTACCTGCTGGGTTTTGAGCAGTATTTTTAATCTTTCATTTTGCAGTCAAATGGATGCAATTTTCTCCCCTTTATAGTAGTGGTACATTGATAATCTGAATTAAGTACAAATTATGGGTGCCGATTAGGAGTAAAATGAGAAAAAGACATTACAGCTCTTGCAAATACTTCATTATACTAAACTGCCAATTTTAATTTTCCTTTTTTTGTGTTTAAAGTGAGCTGTTTAAAGGAAGTGGGGATAGCTGGAAAGGTTGCCACACTGCTTAAAAAAAGATTATATGATGATATGAGATTCTTGGTTGTCATTGTGTCAATTATGGCTCGTCAGGCAACATTAGTCTTTGATGTCTGGCATTTGTGGAAGGCAGTTATATGAGAGTGCTAAAAAGCCCTGAAAAGAACGTTTGTTAGCTGCAGGGTTGAGTAAGACATTCAGCTCTGGCAAAGGCTCTTTACAGTCCAATATTAGCAAGACAGGTACATTCTTTTGTGACTCAAGAAAATGTTGTATCAATTCTTTGCCTGATCCTGGGGAAGCCTTCAATGGCCAGACCAAAAATGAGTCTTGAAGAATGGCAACTTGCTGTGCAGCACACAGGGCTGCAAGGTTTTGCACAAAATATTGCATGCCCTAGATTTAGCAACCCGTTCTTGTCTCCAAGGGATGTCTCAAGCCCCGTTGAGAGCAGCCCAGTTGAGGAGCGTGGTGAGCCCTTGGCAGGAGTGAAGCAGGAAGGTGGTGGAGCTGGAGGACATCCTGTGCAACCTGGGCTTTCTGCCCTTCCACGACCTTAGGAAATGATCAGCTGTCAACTGCTGCACCTATGCTGAAGGTTTGAAACCCTAAGATTTTCTTTGAAGCCACGGAGCGCTTTCATCTAATGAAAATCACCTTATTTTTAAAAAAGAAAATATTAAATCAAATTATTACTATTTCTTTCTCCTAATGGCTTTTTTGGATCTAAGAGCTTTCAGAGTGCTTAGCCTTGCAAGTTCAGATTTTTTTTTTTTTTAAATTGCTTTACAAAAACATAGGATGTTTCTGTGGTGAACATACATCTGTGCTGGCTTTCGCTGAGCTTTGGAAATAGGTCAGGAATTAAAGCTCCGGCTTTGTGGTTCTGAGGAAAGCCCTTAAGAAACTCTCTCAGACATAAGAGGGTAAAGAGGGGTCACTGAAAAGACTGTTTGACCATATATAGGTGGCGTGGTCTTTCTTGGCTACATGTATGTACAACTATATACACCCACATACATACATGAGCTCATATATATATGAGCTGTTGAAACTGGTGCTCTTCAATGCTTGCTTAGAAAAAGATTTATAATTGCGGGGGGGGGGAGGAGAAAGGTAGCTATGGGAAAACATGAAGAGAAGTGCTCTGCTTTTACGTGGTGGTGGTAACTCCCTATGCGTCTCAAGCTTAGCTATACGTCCTAAGCTTAGCTCTATTGTTTTGTTTACCTCCGTGACAAAAACCCTATGCGAGGCATGCATTTACTGCATGGTTGCATTGCCATGGAAACCAGCACCAAATCTCATTCACACATTGCGCCTGGCTAGGACGGATAGAGGTCTCGCTCTAGCATCTGCCCTGTGCTGCCCTCAGGTCTTTTGCAAGCTCTCCGAAGAGGGAAGTAGTGAGGAGAGGGATGGTGGCTTGCAGGAGAAGGCAAGGGGAAAAAAAATGCATGAGGAGTAAAAATGGGTGAAAAATCAACGATTTTGCCCTGCTCCCAAATATTATTGTTTTGCTGTAGTTTGACAATTTTGCTTTTTAGATCTCAGAGTAGCAGCGGAAATGAATAATCACTGCAATATTAGCGTGAGGTGCTTGGGTCATTTCTTATTCCCTCACCCTGGGTCTCAGTAGGGCGGTCTGGAAGAGCTCTGGGTGAGTGAGGCGTATACTGAAGGAGCAGGACATGAAGCACAGGGGTGGAGAGCTTTGATATAGGATTAAACCTGGACATGGTTTCTGTGGTTTTCTCTGCAACGTTTATTAAAAAAAAAAAAAAAAAAAAAAAAAGTTCAAAGCCTAGAGGGAAGAAATAACCAAGCTAAAGAGAAATAAAATAGAACAAATTCCAGCCTTTGGGGTAAATGGAATTCCCCTGTACTTGTTCTTCCCTTCCTCCTAGGAATCTTATATCAGTATTACTGAGCGTGAGGCTTTTTCTTTGCAGCAGAACAGGGGAGCAGAAGGAAAATGGGATGGCAGGAGAGATTTTTTTTTTTTCTCCAAACCACATTTTTCCTTTCCTTTGCATAAGCAGCTTCTTCCATCTCTCCCTAAGTCCCTTATTTATTAGACCTGCAGATGGCCTTTAGACAACCTCATAACAGTGTGGCCTTTCGCTATCCCAAAACATTAATTTCCAGGCATGCTGTGTAGACAGCCTGCCTTCACGGTGTGCACAATTGTTCATTTCTGCTGTGCTTAGGTTAGGGAGAGTGGTTTCTGCTTTCTGACCCCCCCTCCCCCTCTGCCCTCTCCCAGAGCCCTCTGTGTGTCCTGAGGACATGGTGCAGCCGGGAGAGCCCCCAAATACTGCCTTCAGATGAAGGAGGTAAATCACATTTACAGCTGCTGTAAAGAGGACTGGTTCTTTGTCATGGATGTGGCTGAGTTTAACTAGCAAAAGGTTAGGGTGGCTCAAGGACTAGAAATCCAAGCATGGTACAAACCGTGGGTCATGCACCAAATCAATGCAACTTTAAAGGCACTTGTCCCTCTCTGTACCTCCCCGTGTCTCTTTCCCAATTTGCTGAATCAAACAAACTAGCTGGTAGGTAAGATGGACACATTAGCAAAATTTCGTTACACATTTGTTTCTTCTCCTTCTGCTTTCCAAGCAACCTGTGGGGCCTGTGGGCAGTGTGCCATACTGTCAAAATATTTTAAGCATTAAACCATTTATTTGGGAGTTGATATTTATCTGAAACTATATGCACTTAGTCTCAAAGTTCTGCCAATTTAAGAAACCTTTTATTACTTATAAATATTTTCAAATCTGGGACCTGCCTTGCATAAATGGGCAATGACACACTAAGTCGTCCCTCCAAGAGGGGCTGGCTGTAGTCAGGCGGTTGTTTAAGAACTTGCGGGTGGGAAATGGTGGGTGTCAATGCCAGGTGAAGCCCTGAGCTGGCTGGGGAGCTGTGCTGCGGCTGCCGCTGCCTCCCCGCTGTGTGATTCCCTGCAGCGCCCATGCTCTCTGCCTTTTCCTGTGGGGGACGTATCAAGGACATGGGCCATGGAGGCAGAAAGGGGAGAAGCAAGGTGTGTGCAGCTTGTGCTGTTCCTCAGCAAAGCAAACTGGTATTTTCAGGAAGCTTTGTGCTCAGTCAGTTTGAAATCGGGTACAAGGTGCTCGTGGTTGTGCTCACAACTGGGATCCTCGGTGGCTTCATTTCAAATCCTGCACTTTTGTGAGAAATCAGGTGCACGTAACTCCTTTACCTCAGCATCCTCTGATGCTGCTCATATGGGTGCAGCACAGACACTTCTTGAGCTGTGGCCTTCTTGCACCTTGCTGTATCCCTTTGCATCACCTCTGCTTGCCCTTGGTTGTGCCAGCAATGGCAATACCAGGATGATGACAATTCTGCAAGATTCCTGATGGAACGTGTGTGCCAAAGCTGACCACAGTCATCCACCCCCCTCACCCCTCCCATGATGCTGGGCAGCAGGGTGAACTCATCGCCATGAAATCACTGAGCTGCAATACCATGTGGGTCCAGCTCCAGCATCTTCAAGCCATGCATGGCTTATTGTCATGTATGTGCGTAATCAGATCTTTATGTGGTGGCACCTGAAAATGAGTTGCTGTCATTTTCTCTTTGATTAGTCTCCTCTCTCATTGAAAATAAGTTTCCCTTGAGGAAGATTTTTCTTTATGTATTTTGGTCCTGTATATTTTCCCTCTGAATTATAAACTTATTCCATGTATACGTCCTAGAAAAAAGAAGTGGACTGACCAAGATTAAATATTCCCTCTAAACGTGAGGCCAACAACTTTCAAGTTAAAAAAAAATAATCTGAAAGTCAACCTTGTTTCTGGTCTTTTCTTGCAGCTTTTAAAGTGTCACTGCCAAGAGAAATGACCGCAGTGGTGAATGAAGCTATGGAAAAAACAGAGCAGAATCTCTTTTTTCATGTTGTTATTGTTGTTTTTATTATATCTAGTCACTTCTTTTGAAAATGTAGGTCAGGGAAATGTGTGCACTGACGTTTAGAAATAGACACCTGGACTCCTTTTAGCATTAAAGTACTTGGAACATATAAAGATTACCTCCTTGGACATATTTTGTTCATGAAATGAACTGGTGAAATTTGGCATATTTCTTAAAGAGGCCTTTTGCCAGTCTTTCCCCATATTCTTAGCTCATGCCTTTGCATAATGATGTGATCCATGGTGGGCAGGAATAATTCAGCCTAACGATGAATAATGGTAGCATTTGTGGTCAACTGGTCATGACATTCTCACTTGAGCATTTCTCTTTGGGAACTGCGTCTTCGAGTCATGAGACTTGCAGTAATGTCAAGAATGAGACCATCACAGGAACAGACTGGGTGAGGGAGAAAGGGGACACTTGTTTTACAGGGTGCACTGTGTTGGGGAGGGGGAAAGGGTGAGGGAAATCTTGCTTGAAGAAATACTGGTAGATTTACAATCATCTCTTTGTGACATTCCTTCCACTCCCAAGTGCTTCCGTGTTTAAATCAACATATGTCTGAAGCTCTGTGCACAAAACCCGCTGGAGTCTTGGTGAGGGGAAAAACAATGTGTAAAAAAGGAGGTGAGGTGAGTAGAGAAGGACAGGGAAAGCATCAAGGTGGGAAGAATCTATCTGTAGCCTAAAACAAGCAAACACAAAAAAGAGGAGATGCTTTTAAATGTGCTGGAATTGGATGTGCTACCCCAGATTTGGATCCTCCTGGCCAGAAGAAGCAGCAGAGCATGGAAAACCTGGGGACCATGTTTAGATGGGGATATGATGTAAACACTGTCATGCCAGAATGAGCTACTTCCATCATGCCTCATCTGTGTCCAGTATTTCTAAGTCTTAGGTATCTTTGAAGATTGAATTTATAGAGATAAATTATTCATTGCTAAGTAGAAAGGGATGTGTGAAAAATGCAGGCTTCCCTACTGCAACTTTAAAGGCAAAGCAGCTCCTGTGGGTACATACTTGTGGTAGCTGCATATAAGAAGAGTTTGGACATTATAGTGTTGATTAAAGGCAGTTTTGAAGTACTGTGGTCATGCTGATTAGACGTGTAGGATGCAACTGCTTTGTGTTGAAGCAAAAAATGTGTTTAGAGGAAGACAAATAAATGGGAACGGAGTATCTGTGATTCAAAGGAGAAGAATTATTAATGTTCCAGTGACTTCCACAAACTGAAAGTCTGGGAAGTTGGTTGTGGGCTAAGAAAACCACAAGTACTAAGGCTTGGTTTAAATTCAGTCTCTGAAAATTTGTTTGAATGTGTGAGTAGGAATCCAAATATTGAGCTGACACTCTTTCCATCCTTCAGATGTCATTTACGGGGCACTGGAGACGGTTGAACAACCAGAGAGCTACACTGTTCTTCTGTAGTGTAAAATACTACTGAAAATCATAAAGCATAAAAAGAAACTTGATTTACAGTTTTGAATAAAGTGACACTTAAGAGAACATGTGCCACCTTCTCATGTGTTACTTAAGAGATTCTGCCGATATACCCAAAGTAGCTCCATCCTCAAAAAGGACAAAATAACGTCAAACACAATAGTCTTCTGATGTGTCTCATTAGTTGTGAATTTCTACGAGTGTTTTTCAAACACAAAATAAATTATTCTAAACAGCAATGGCCTTATTCAAGATGTCACAATAAGGTAACACAAAGCGTACCCAAATTGCACAGTTTTGCTAAAGACTGACTAATCTACAGCTGAAAGGGTTGAAGCTAACCTTGCTTGTTGGAGGTATGTAAATAATTATTAGTAATAGTCACTCCAGAATTTTACCCATGGTTTTCAGAATGGTTTGGAAAAGTATTTTCACACAGCATATGCCCGAAGTTTTTTTTTATTCTTTGGACTATTCTTTGCATTTTATCTAAGTTGTGTAAGAATGTGTAACCAGAGACTATAGACCCATCCAAAATAAGCAGGAATGTTAGCTGGAGCAGAAGAAACAATAACCACCTTAAACTGCTAAAATATTTTCTTTCATTTGTATGACAACACCATCTAAAAGTTCCAGCTGAAAGTGGAGGCCCATGTTGTTTGACATTGCACAAATGCAGAGTGTGGTGTATGGAGAGAGAACACAGAAAGTGCATGCAGTAAAAATCTGACCTGAGAAAGTTTTATAAAGAGTTTTGGAGAGAAAGGGGTAGGAATAATGATGGTAAATTGATTTTGCTACGGTTAAAGTTATATGGTGGTTTGCTTAAATTATTCTGATTTTGCTTGTTATTTGAGGAGAGGGAGGGGTGTGAGAAGCTTAATTTCAAGCTGGAGTAACCTAAAGGAGCTGCATTATTTTTAGATTTTTAATTTAAAGCACTGTAATACAGTAGTCTATAACAAGAATTTTGCTCAGTCACAGCCTAGAAATAGCAAATCTTCCTGTGACAAGCAACACCAATGTCTTTATTGACACTGTGAAGCAGAAATTTCTTAAGCAGACAACTGAGCTTCTCGGAATAATATCTGTAATGTTGCACAATAATACTTATATGCACAAAATGGGCAATTGAATGCTTAAGATTAATTCAGAGCTCCTGTAGTAGGTTTAACTTCTTTGAAGCCAAATGATTTGCATGTGCCTGCATCATGGCCGAGTGTGATCTCTTCAGCTTTTCAAGGCGAAGTTGCTGAAGATACTCAGGCGACTGTTTCAGAAACGTATTTCCTAGTTCTGGTATTCCCTTGCCATGAAGGATGTGAGTTGGATCAGCTATTTACGTAGTTGGCCACAAACAGATCTGCAGTTTTCAAAGCTGTTCTTTGCTCCGTTTGTACCCAAACTGCACATCTTGGTAGCGGCTTCTGCAGAAAGTCTGAGGCAAGCAATGGCTGTAATTCCATGCCAGCTCTAAAAGATGGAACAACATGAAGGGAAGAATCATGGTGTCTGAATTTTTTAACTCCTTTTATTACATGAATGCTCACTGTATTAGAATATCCTCACCAGCAATGCCTCTGCAGTTATCAAGCATCTCATCTTTGTTTCAGGGCTTAATCAGCTGTAAAAGACATTTTATTGCCTTGTATAGTCTTCAACCATAAAACTTATTTAAGTAAATCACATCAGTATTAGTTTATAGATTACTCTAAAAAGGAGAGGTTTTTAAAGATTTATTGTGACTAGTGGCCAGTGACACACAGGAACCAGCACATTGGGAGCAAACAGCACCCTGTACTGCAGTGTTTGTAGGGGGGGGTCACTCCCCAAGCGGTGCTGCAGAAGGCAGCTGGCTGCTGGGGGCTACCAGAGCCGCTTGCCAGCAGGCACGGCTCATTAGCAGCCCAGTTGCAGGATATAACATCTTCGCAGTCAATTAACAATGCTGCACTTTAAAAAGGTCCAGATCCTTCCTGATTCAGCAAAGCACTTCGATCCACGTTCAAAGTTAAATGCGTGATTAAAGTTTTGCGGAATAAAGATGTAAGATCTTGTGCTTGAGGTTAAACAGGTAAGCACATTCCCAAATCAGGGACTGACATGGTTCTTAGAGGTTTCCAGGAATCTTGAATATCGTGAAATACTGACTTTGCTGATTTCCAAGCTGAGTGTAACCTACGACTGAAAACCGAAACCAAACCACATTACTGTGGAGCATGGAGGAAAGCCTGCTAAAATTCCTTTCCCAGTCATCACTGATGATAAATAAATAAATTTAAAGAATATATCAATGAATAAATAAAAAGAAATTACACAAACCTAGTTTTCTGGAAATAGATAAAAAGTATTGGGTTAAATGAATTTATTCTTTGTAGAAAGAAGCAACAAAAGTAACTGAGTTGTTATACACCTCTTGACTGTAATATTTCTCACTGTACAAGGTGGTATTTTGTAGCCTGCTTCCTGCGGTCAAGTAAATAAGTGAATATTAGAAGAACCAAAACCCAAGTTTTTGCCTTAGTATTTTATGTAACAATGTGTACCACTTTCCCACACTTATTTTCTGATGTGTAACATCCACTTACCTCTTGTAATACCCTACTGATAAATCATTACAGTATTAGGAAAACGTCTTTGTTCCAGTTCAGTGGGTTAACAGCAGAATCAAAGCTGTTCTCTCACTGGCTGCAAGTTATTTATAAACATAACCGCTGTGTTGCTTGTGGACTTGTTCTGAACACTTACTATGAGATCTAAACTTCGCATTTGCTGTAATAGTATATTGAATTGTCATAGCTCACTGCTTCATCTTCTACAGTGTCTGATCTTATATTCTCACTGATACAGTGCAAATCTCCAGCTGACTGCATTGAGTATAGGCTCAAGCCCCAAATAAGTTTTAAATGCAATTTGTTATGACTAAGTAGTTGGTGAAGCATGCTATGAACGTGGACTATTTCATTCTTCCTTTTACTTTGTTCTGTTAGAGAACAAGTTGAAATAAGTTATCTAGTGTGTATGACACCGTGCTTTTATGTTTTCAACTTTTGTCTGTATTGGGCTGGAATGGTATTTTGTTTTTCTTTTATTATTTGGACCTGAAACTTAAAACCAGATAACCAAAACAAACACATTCCCTCTACAGATACCTCCTAGAAGTGGCTGGAATTTGGTTGCAGCCTGTAAGGTGGGCACAGCACATCCCATCAAGGTGCTGGGATGTCACCCATCTGCATGGGGCTGGCGCTGGCTGCCCCAGGGGCCTCTGGGCCTGGGGGCAGTGGCCTCTGGCAGCCCAAGTGCTGAGGCAGGAATCAGAGCCCAGGGGTCTGTCTCCAGTTTCCACCCTTGGATTCACTCGATCTATTCAGGAGTAAGGCTGTGAGACTTCACAGGTTACCATGTTGGGGAAATTTTGGGTTTAGTTGGTGTGATATTTGAACGCCCCAGAGGTGCAGGTTCTGGAAGCAATGAAATCCAGAGAGCTGGGGCGAACTCTGCTACAAGACCAGCCCCCAAAGTCCACATTGGGCACAGCCCACCAGAAATCCACGTGACAGTTCTGTGAGGGCCATGCCTTTCTTTGCCTTGGCCCAAATTTCTGTGTATTTCACATGAAACATTTTGGGTTCAATGATGCAAGCCTCTTTGGATGAGATCATTTGCAGCAAAATGTCCAGCCCCTGTCAGACACAGGGGTGAGCCTGAGCTGGGAGGCTGCATCAGAAAACAGGCGAACTTTGGAAAAGTTTGGACCACATGCGAACTTGGCCACTGATCAATTATAAATAATCCTGCTTGGACGCTAGCAGCTGAGTTGAAGCAGAGTTTTAGAAAAGATTGAACTTGGATCGCAATTTTATGGTTATCTCTAAAATATTTATTGCTGTTTTATGGCATCAGAGTGTAAATTATGGGGCTGTAAAGACTTGCAGTGTAAAGGTTTTATCCTTATGCACAAAACATAACTAGTACCCTTTTGTTTTTAAGGAAATATATATATTAAAAAAATACAGCTTACGAAGCCATATGTATTGTTAAGAACAACACCTTACTCAATATTTTTTAAAGTGTGGATAGTTTATTTTTATTAGTTGGTAGTGTGTAACTATTTTAAGTCAATTAATGTAGGTCAAACAATTTAAAAAGGAGGGGGGAATAAGTGTATGTTATATGTGTGTAAATACTACTAGAGTGTAAGTAGTGTGTGTAACACTATAAGGATCAGAGAAGAAATGTCTATTATTAGATGAACTAACATAAAAAAATATCTTTTGGAAGCACAAGCCCTTTCTCAGGTGTGAAACAAACTTGATATAATGTGGGTTGTGTGTAGATATAATGGATCAGGTTATGCTATATGTGTACACGTACACATGTGCCTACACAAATGCAGTTATATAGATGCAACAACAGTGACAATACTGACTCATTTGTATTAAAATTTCATGGCCACGTTCTCCATTTTTAGAATGGGAATAGTAACAAATGAAAATGTTTAGTCTCCCATTAAATTTTTAAAGCTAACCTGAAACTATGTAATTCAAGAAGTCTGTTATATTTTGGAGTCAAGGGAATTGAAGATCAGTTCCCTTTGGTTGTGACTTCATCAGGATTCATCAGCAACTGACCCTGGCCTTTATCTCTTGGGTTTTTTATCCAGTACTCTTTCAGGTTTTGCTCCACCCCATGTTGAGATGACTCACTGTCATTTCCTTCCACTATCTCATGCTGAGTGACCATGGGCAGAAAAATTGTTTTCATCTGCTCTTTTTAGTCAACATTCTTGTTCCAGTAGACTTGCTCACATAAATTTTTTCATAAGTTATGAAACATATCTGTGTACTCCATGTTATTCTCCTGCCCCCAACCTTGGCACTAATGTCCTTTCCAGTCTCTGAGGAAAACACTGGTTTGTGCTGATTGGGGTGAAACTGAGCTGCTAAGCGTGGTTCTGTTCTCCAAGACTGGAAGGAATGGGATGGGACATGAATGTCTACAGTGGTGTGAAACACATGTTTTTAGTGGTCCTAAACTACTGCTGTTCAAATTTCTTATAGGTAATGTCTTTAAGGAGATGCAGACAGATCACTCTTTACCAGCTGTCAAGGCAAATATTGCTGTGTGGTCCTTGCTCTCAGCAACATCCTCAGTGTCCTCGTGATGAGCTGCCTTGGAAGGACTGTGCAGAACAAGCTTCCTACTACCTCTGCACTTGAGGCTCTCTGTGCTGTAAGTACACTGTATAATGTTGTGGCCACCACTTGGCATTTCCAGGTTGGTTAAGTAGGAGTGTTCTCACTTTTCACTTTTTTGATGATTTTGAAGATTTTATGCTTTTTAGGTGGATGAAACGTTGTGTCTGGCTCAAATAAATATGAAAGATGCTTTTCTTTTGATTTGTCCCTATAATAAGCAGAAGTTTCCATGATTGTTAGAGAAATCAGTATTTTTCCTGCAGTACATTGCAAGCATGCTGTAAACATCACAAAGGCTGTAATTGACAGGCAGCATCTGGTAAAATTCATTCTTCTGCTGCTGTGCCTAACAAGAAAGGGAGGACCTGCTTTTTGTTATTTTGAAGATATATTCCCTAGAACCTATATGTCTAGTGGTACCTCTGAATAAACGGAGAGAGGGGTGTTGAAGCAATGCTATGTATAGAGGTGTACATTTTTCAACTGTAAGAAAAATGTGTCTGCAACCTAACTGCACTCACTTTAGCCGAGATAAACACTTTTGGGAAGAATTTAGCTGAGTGGTTATTTTTGGTCTGGCAAAGGGAAAACTGAGTGACTGTCATCACTCTGATGCTGATTACTGGAATTGACCAGCTTAAGGGCAATTTGCTAACTTTGTTTAAAAACAACACTGGTCTTTCTGGATCCAACTGTGATTTAGAAAGGGAGGAGCTCTAAACCACTATTTTTTCCCCTTTTCTTTCTTGTTTCTTTTTTTTTTTTTTTTGAAATAAATATAAATTATTAAAAAAAGAAGTTTCCTAGCTGAAAACATTCTCTGAGCCCCACATGCTGTGGGATTTAGGGAACTAACAGGATGATTCAGACATACAATCCTCATATTCATTCCCACTCCTGAGAATTTTCCTTAAGGAATAAAACTTATTTCCTGCACTTGGTCAGAAACAAAACCAAACCCTCTTCTCCATTTTTTGTTTCTCCTCTCCTCTCCTCTCCTCTCCTCTCCTCTCCTGCAACTAATAAACCTGACATTAAGCTCTGGCACATGCTGTAGTCCAGTATAATCTCAGGATGGGAGCGGTGTGACTTTTGCAGGCGTTTACAGCACTCCTCCCTGTGAGCTCTTGACTGACAAGTTGTCTGATTGCTCCTTCCCTTTCCTCCCCCTTGCTCCGCAAGGAGAAACATGCCACCAGGGTCTAAAGGCTGGTTCAAAGTGTCCTCTTTTTATTTTTTTCTTAAGGAGTGGGGCAGGAGGCACTGAGAGCGCTGCTGTGTGTATTGCTTTTTTGCATTGCTATGAGAAGACAGACCAAGGGCACTGACTGAGCTCTGCCCCTGAGTAATAGAAAGTTGTGATCTTGCAGCCCTGCCACTCTGCTGATGTAACTCTGGTTTCCTTTTCTTATATGGGGGATAAGGGAAAAGGTCATACAGGCAGCAGTAACTCACTCTCTGCAGCAGAAATTAAGAGTTCTCAGAACGTGCAAAATTCTCAAGGTGGACACAAAGAATCGGGTTATGATGGATCAGTTTCACACTCTTTCCCCTTTTGTTGCTCCTTATCAAAACCAAACAAACTCAAACGAAATATGTCCTTTCATTTATGCAGGAAATAAAACAAATTAGTGAGACTTGATGTTTATCCGTACTGCAGTTTAGTT
This sequence comes from Pampusana beccarii, assembly GCA_013399365.1. Lineage (NCBI taxonomy): Eukaryota > Metazoa > Chordata > Aves > Columbiformes > Columbidae > Pampusana > Pampusana beccarii. The sequence continues at coordinate 258,309 of VWYH01000658.1, read as the reverse complement.
TAAATGCCCACATGCACATGTATTTTCTTGCTTTCTCACTCGTAGGTCTGCTTCCCTTGGTGTTCCTTCTGTCAATTTGATTTAAAAATTCCTGTGGCCTAATTTTTAACATTTTTAAATTTATAGTCTAATTTTTTTCCCCTTGGTAATTCTTTCTCAATACCCAGCAACTTCTTAATCCATTCCCTTCGTCCCTGTTTTCTCCTTGAATCAGAAAAGTCTCTTAGCTTGCTCTTGTATTATCTGGTCCCCAGTTGAATCAAGCAGTACCAAGCTACCTGGGGATTTCTTTATTTTCTTTTTATATAGATATACTTTTTTCCCCCACCACATGTTTGTTTTTTGGTTTGGTTTGTTTGTTCCATTATTTTTACTGCTGGCCTTCCCTGCCATATTCAGGCCATGTTGGTCAATCTGTCTGACCTGTCTCTCCTTCATCTTCATTCACTGAGTTTCTATGGGCTTCTTTTAAAATTCATCTGAGTTCATTTGATTGTTTCAAACTTTTCTGCTGTTCTGACCCTATTTCACAGCTGCTGCTTCTTACTGTGTCTTCCATTTGGGGACAATACCAAAACACAGCAAGTTTACTAAAGTTCACCTTGTGGGATTTTCCCTTTCACTGGCAAAGTTCTAGGCAATTAGATCCACAGGTGCTTTACTTACAGCGTTTTAAAGAAAAATTCAACCTGATAGGAGGATCAGAGAGACTGCCTGTGGTATGTTGCCTTTCACCACATTCCTGATTCCCATTTTGCTATACCAGATGCTGCCAACATCCTTGTCTCCCAGGCACTTCTGTTGCCCTGTGTCTCTCCTCCCTTTCCTCCAGCTGATGTTTCACTGATGTTTAAATCCACTGTGTGTGCTTTTATTATATGCAGAGATGGAAACTCTGCCCAATGATTCCTTTTCATTCTCCACCTTCTTTTTGTTTTGTTTTAAGTATATTCAAGGGGGAAGCAGGAGGAGGGATGGAAAAGGAAGGGTTCGGTCTAGACTTCCAAAGCAATTTCCCTTTCCCTACAGAGCACAGCTCATTTCCTTCCAGAGCAGGGTGCATGGGAAGTTGCATATTCCTTCTCAGCACTGACTTTCCTGAAATCGGTTGAGTCAAAGCACAGCTACTAGGAGTGGTCCAGAGGGCTGTAAACACGAGCGTGTCAATGTTCTTCCCCCTCTTACTGCTGCACAGAAGAATAAACAGAGATTAATGTGGAAAGGAGAGGGCGTTTTAGATAAGCAGCCACAGGGTGGAAATGTTGAAAGAAAATAGACAAATATCCATCAACGCACCTGCACTTGGGTGTTTCTGCATCGTGGGGCCTCACAGGGCTTATTTTTGCCATAAATGTCTCAAGGACAGAAAACTGAGCAATGTGAAGGCTGATGATTTGCCAGAGGGTTAATTACAAGGCTTTAACTTCACAAAAACAAAACCAAAAACAAACAAAAAAAAAAGAAGATAGTTTATGACTGTCTCTTTAACTCTTCATACATTGCATTTAGCCAAAGATGAGAGAGATTTTTTCTTTAAAATGCATTTGCATATGCTATTTAGTACTATCCTATTTAATACTGTTGCATTCACTCTTATCAGGTCTCTGTGTTTGCTCTAAACCAAATTACTAAGTTGCTTTAAGTCAAATTAAAAACAGACTGAAAGAGTAGCATAGTCATGACTGAACAACTTTCCTCACATGCATTCAAGATACTCTCCACTTAGATTTTTCAGATTAATTAAACTCGGTTTAGTTAGAAAGGAAATGCTTTAAAAAAAAAAAAAAAGTGATGAGATCATAATCTGTCGACTCCATGGAGTTTCTAGTTCAGTTGCTTCCTTATGTGTTTGTTTTCTTAAGAGATGAGATTTCTTGTGCTAAGAGTGTGTGGAGATGTGGACAGGAAGATGAGCTGGAATCTGATGATGTGTTTGATTTAAGATCATTATTTCATCCATTCAGTTTGGCTTTTGCTTAGCAAGACAAAGCTACATGGTGTTTATCGTTCTGCTGCCAGTAACTGTAGATTTGTGTCTGAATAAATGATTAATGTTTCTGAGTCTGAAGAAACTAGTAACTGATTTTTTGTGTTAATTGTCAGAAAACATGCAATGAAACTTAGAGAACTGCTTCCAGACTATTAAGTATTGCAGTTATGCAGGAGCTTGAGTTGATTTATCTTTTTTCAGTAGAGGAATAAATGAGGAAACTACATTTTGTCTCAAAAATAGAAGCTCAGCAAACTCTGCAGGCAGAGGGGGCTTTAAACCACCTCCTTCAATCCGGAGCCTTTGCCTTGAATTCCCAACTACAGAAAACCCTTCTGCTACTAGGCACAAGGTAAAACACCATAGCATTTGCTGCTCTCCATCTTGATGACATTTTTTTTTATGTAAAGGAAAACACCTTGTGGGGAGTGGTTACTATATCCACTTGATCGTCCTTCACTGGGTAGTGTCAAACTATTGGCACCCCATAACCTGGCAGTAGCTGTCTGGCATGGGAGACTTTGCAATAACAGGCAAGAAGATGTTATGGTATGTAAAGTAATGTAATGGCACCGGTGTGGAGCTCACCTTGTAGATTACAGATCTTTTTGTGAGGGTAGGGGATGCTGCTTCTCACTTGCTTCAGCCAGATCGCAGGTGGCCAGGCTGATACAGGGAGGTGCAACTTTTCAATTTGCAGAGGTACATCTGGAGTGAATAGACCTGTAACTGGTAGCTGAAGGTGCTTGACTTAGTTACAACCTTATTATAATGCATCCAGCTGTGTGGGACTTGTTGGCTCAAGTTCTTGACAGCTGTGGTGAGCAGGGAGATCTCCACTCTGTTAAAGGGAGTTCTGGCAGTACCATCTATTCAAAATGAAATGGAGATGGAGGACAAAACAATGGCTCTGATATTTCTACTGATATCTGCCAATGAGTGATCACCGCAGGCTTTTTTTCTTTCTGAAATTTGTTACTCTATGTAGTTTGGATATTTATTTTTTTTGTCTTGTTTGCTGCCTATAGTAGGTGCTGAGACTGAATTTATTAGGTCGGGTGAGAGTGAAAGGTAAAGATGCAGCTCTCTAAGGGGAGGAATGTATACACAACGAATACAAATGATTTAGAAAATGAGGTAAAGGGGAGAAACTGCAACTATAAGTAACATTTTTACCCTACCAGGGAAAGACAGGCCAGCATCTCATGTTTTCAAGTAATTTTTCATCTCATTTTTCCCAATATGCATTCTAACGGTAGGAAAAAAATAAAAAAAGTTGTGTTCCTGGAAAGCCAGGATTTGAAGCAGTGATACACTAAATGCTGAATGAGGCACATCAAAATACATGCAGGCACAGGTGGAAATTAAAAGAAGGAAAAAACTAAGATACGTAGTTTTGTTGCCAATCTTCTGCTGGGACTCCAAGAGCCTCTAGAGAAAGTAACTGCATTTCAAAATTCCTCAGGTCTTATATTTGTTAAATGAGGGCAATAAGCAAGGTACCTTGAGTTCTAGAAATAAAAAGATGCTACGTAAAATTTGAGGTTTATCACTGTCAATAATAATATGATTATTGATTTATTCCAACTGTAAGCTTTGCATCAGACATAGATATTGTTTTTCTGTGAACAGCGTAGGATGCATATAGGTGCAAATATATTTTTATTTCTCTGAAGCTATTGCTCAGAGGCAGCTTGTAAAGCTTTAGAGTTCTTTGCTTTGTCCTGGTATGTCTATAACTCTATAGTCTTTTCAGATCAATGTATTTCAGCGGAATTGTTTAGTATTTTCCCAATGAATGATCAACAAATAAAACACACTTGAAAAGGAAACCAACATTTAGTTTCTATTTTTGAAGTTGTCTTGGATTTTGCAAAACAAGACAGAAGAGGCTAGATCTCATATAGCATCCACATCTACAGAAAAATGCATCTTACACTTAGCAGGTGTCAGTAGAAGAAAACAAGAGTTATATTTCTTATCTTCACCGTTGCATGTTGATTACTGTTGATGTAGCTGACTCTTAATCAGAAGGTGCACAAGAATGCACGGCCATCTCTTTGCATTGGTTTTGTGTGTCTTTGCATCAGGAGTGACAATGGTCTAAAAGACCTTTCCCATCAAGTGTCTCATTTTCAGTTTTGTTGGCTAAAATAGAATAAAATACCTTTACATTTAAAAGCGTAGATGTGCTCTTAGCAATCTGGAGATTTAGAGAAAACTGATAGCTGGCTTGTTTAGTGAACAACCTTTGATTGCAATCTCTCATCTCGGAACTGGTTGCTGGGCTCACCTGCCTTCTTTCAGCCCTGCTGCTGAGCTCAAAGGGGCCAGACCCATGCAGATATCTGCCATGCTGGGTGGAACTGGAAATGTGTATGTAAATGTTTTTTTTGGCTAGCACTTTTTTTTTCTTTGGTATAAATGTGATGAATAACCGCTGTCACTAAACTGGGTGGAAGCAGGTTGAATAATATGTTATACCACGGAGAGAAAATGTTTTCAATGTGAAAGAAGTCTCGGAGTTTCCTAAAAGCTTGCAGGAGGGATACTTTTTTCCTGAAACTTCAGGAGGTAGATGGAAACGTACAGGGCTATGTATCCTTTGACTTTTGCTAACTTTAGTTAAGCGTTTAAGAGGTGCTACAGAAATAAGTGTGACCAGAGAACGATAATGCTTCTCAGACAGTAGCTTTTTGAGACATGGCATTGTCTCTTTCATGCCACCCTGGTAGCCTTGCTAAAGCAGCTCAGAGCAAATCCCTCCATCACAAATGCAGAAAATGGGTTGAGGCTGGACTATAAAAATACCTCTCCCCTCCCACATCACTAAATTCTCCTTTTCCTCTTTCCTACCCACTGCCCTTTATATCAGAAGCATTACTGGATATACATCTGGGAAATTAGCAGAATGTTTGGTTTACTTCTTTTCAAAGTGTTTTCATGGTTTTAGGTGAGTGTTTGACTTATGTTCGTTGGCCCTTGTACAAGAGACTGTGAAAGCTATTTCCTTTTTCCTTAATTAGAGCATGCAGAATATCAGGTTTCTGAGCAGTGAATTTCCTCTCAGGAGATAGGTGAGCATATGTGGTAGAAGTGGTTGTTTTGGTAGACTTGAGAAGCTGGTCCTTCTGTACTTTCCAGATACTTTCTCAAGCCAAACTTTTACTTTTCATACAGACAGAAGTACAGTCTTTTTTAAAAAAAATTATTCCTCCCCCCCTTTCTTTTTTTCTTTCTGCTTTTCTTTTTGGCATTGAAATAGACAACTGGAGACTTAGAAATATCTGAGTGAATTTCTAGGAGGGTGGTCAGTAGCAGTGTGAGAGCAAACATGGTGAAGGCAATGGGCCAGCCTAGTTTGTGTGTGTAACTTGATTTGAGTCAGCAGAGCTCCGCTAGAAGTCAATCCAGCCCTCTCCTTTTATGCTGGTATTTTAATGCATGACTTACTTGCGGTGCTGGTGAGAAAGGGAAGAAAAAGGGAGAGTCATCTCCCTCTCTTCGCTCGTGTCCTGGTTTTTAAGGTCATGTATTTTTATATCTGCCAGTTTGTCTGCGTGGGTGGGCAGGTATGAGTCTCGGTCTGTCTCCTCGTGCAATGTCAGGGGAAATTCAGGTCGGCGTGCTGCTGGGGCCAGCCCACATCCTTCACCCACGCAGCCCCGTGAAGCAGTTGCACACATCAATCAGGGAAAACCCTCTGCTCTGCATGCCGTTGGAGCAGGTGTGTGAGCTCATGGTGACATCAGATGACTGTCACGTTGCCATGGGGCGGCCACCAGCACCTGGTGCATGTTCTGTGTGCGACAAGTCTACCTCCTGAAATACCACTGCAAAATATGCAGCTCCAACACTCAGACCACTGATACCCGTCCTTTTCTCTCACAGATGCTCTCGGGTAGAGCACAGGGAAAGAAGAATGAGAATGATTTTGCAAAATATTCAAAAAATTGCCAATCTCTGTACAAAACCCCTTGCCTAGTGCCATGCTCTTAAAATTGTCGACCAGCTACAAGCAGAGCAGAGGGAGGAAGTGAAGAGCAAGGCTGTATCCACCCAAAATAGAAGGTGGCTAGACCAGTTGTTACCCGAGGACTGGAGAGTTCTCGAGGCACAGGCAGATGCAGAGAAGTTCTTGCAAAGCTACTGCTTTCATGTCCATTTAGTGGTGGTTTTTTTGTTTGTTTGTTCATTTGTTTGGTTTTTTTAAGCACCAATGCTGTACCACATTTTCTTTCCTTGAAAGATTAACCCAGAATAAATGCACACTCACCCTATCCAACCCTCTTTATTTTGATGTTTCAGAGTATGTAGAATACTAACACCTAGCTGTAATTAACTAACTATGTGAAGTAAAAGTACTCTGTGCTTCCTCATGTGGAGCTGTTGGCTTTTCCCAAGTCCTCTCTACTTGTACAACCTCTGTTGCAGAGTGTGAGGCAAACTCTGTCCCTCTGTGCCTAGGTAAGTGCGGAAGGGCATTACTGGCTTAATTTCCTTCTAGGAATTCACTAGAGTGGCTCTGGGTATATGAGTAGATATGAGAGATGAATTTGATGTCAGTTTCTGGCACTTCAAATAGGATATCTGTGTATATAGCCTTTATCTTGCTAAATGAATGAAGTATATTCTTGGGACATGCACCAGTGGGCAAAGGAGGAGATCCAAGGAGCACTGAGTCTGTAGGTGCCTCTAGTCTTATCCGTGGTCTTACACAGTTACCAGGGTGATGTGCCCACCATTTGGGTACTTTAGAATTTGAATATCTCCAAAAGTACAGTTTAGGGTGTCTTCCAATTTGCCTGTAGCACTCTACTCCCTTGGTGCCTTGGGAACAGGATGCATGTGTACCACCTGTCCAGTTACAGTCCAAACCTTGCTTATGGACAAGTGTATTAAGAAAGTTAGATAATTTAACTTTTAAATGAAATGGCATATCTAATTATTTTATCTTTATATGTAAACAAGAGAAAGCAAAATTTTAAGAGTGGTATTAATCATTATAGAAATATTTTCTAATAAAAAAATACTTTTTTATCTTTCGAGATATGAAGGCCTTCCTGATTCGGTATATTGAGACAAAAAAATTACAGGGTAAGAGCCTTGTTGGGAACAAATTTCCCTTACATCGCCATGCCAACAGTGTTCATGCTGCTCCATTTCACCTGCAGATAATAATAGAGATAGATGCCCAGACCCAGGAAAGGAGGCAGCTTTAGTTCCGCTGTGCATGGTTCTTAGATCCAGTAGAGCAATTCTGATCCCTGCAAGATATTTCCAGCTTGGAAACACTGTTCCATTTTGTTTGGTGATGAAAGGTAATGGCTTAGCAAGTGCATTATTTAATATTGCCCCGAGTGTTAGTTACATAGATAGTGAGACTTCAGCTACTTTACAGAACTTCTTGTCGGTGCAACTACTGTGAAAGGCATCTGGGTCTTTCTGCCTTAGGATGTGAACTCACCACCACTGAACAGTCGAGAAGAATCTTACTGGAAGGAGAAGTCTTCCCTTCCCCTACCCCACCGCTTTGTTTTTCTTTCACGACAATAGCCTCTCTTGAAAGCAAACTCCTAGACCCACTGCTTCAGTATTATGTTTTTTGCCTTTCCTGTAGAAGCTGCTCCCTGCTTGTTTCATGCTCTGGGGCCTGATGCGTAGTGGTGGTGGTCCTAATTTAAGGTGTAGGAACTGCTTTCCATGCACTTGGATAACATTGCATGGATGCTGACCCGCAGGCTGAAGCACAGCTGAATAACTATGTGATGGTCGCAGAGCGGTTGCAGCACACTTGGCTTTACCAGCTTGGTTTTGCTACTTTATCATACAAATGAGCTCGCTCTCCTAATCAGGTTTTCACACAGTGAGGGTGGAATAGGCTGGTACAGATGGCGGGAGAACTGATGGGGTGGGGAGACAGGGGGAAGAAAAGGGAAGGAAAAAAAAAAAAAAAGAAGAAAAATATTTGTCAGACTTGATACCGCTAATGAAAACATAAAGAAAGAAAGGAGGGAAGCAATGTTTGGAGAGCAAAGAGTGACCTGACAAATGTGACCTCTGTTTTTCCCAAGGGCTTCTGACTTTGAAACCAAAGCTGGCTTTAATGTTCACCAGGTGCCATCAGGGTGTTTTGATTCCCTTTAAGGAAGGGAATTAGCCTTATAGTTTCAGCATCTGCACTTCAGTGAACTTCAGTGACAGGGTGTGTTCTTGTTCAGATCATAACCCTTGAAGTTCAAAGGCCATGAGCAGCTCAATAATTAATTCTGTTACTTACACAGGAGGCAATGAACACAGACCTGTACTTCACACCGGTTTTGCCATGGGAGCGTTTCCAGTCCTGTCCCTGCTTGAACAGGCTCTGCCTGAGCATCTCTGCATGGTTGGACCAAGCAACCAGAAAGCCAGGCAGACGCAGCACAGATTGCTGGCAGTGAGATTATTCCTCATGCTAAAATAGCATTTTAAAGTTCGTATTTTGTCAGCTGAGATTACAGTCCAGTTTTTTGGAAGAAGTGAGATGTTATTTTGCTTTAGATACATGGCCTTTCGTCCCCTGTTGCTGTATAAGCAAATTATTGCTTATCATCCTCTTTCTGGCTGCTTCCTCTCCGTGGGTCATTGTGGCTCTGATACTGCCTGGATGCCTCCGCCTTGCTTGTGATGTGTCACATATAGATTTTAGCTCTTCAGGTGATTGTCTCGTCCTGCAGAAGATGGATTTATAGGAATATTGCATACTGTCGGCCAGAGGAAATGACTGACTGATCAGTGGGGCCTTTGCTCCCCTCACTGCTCACCCCTTTCTCTGAGAGACCCAAGAGCCAACTATTCCTGGATGGCTCCCCCTCCCCTTGTGAGGCTCAGGAAATTCAAGCAGCCCATTTAATTCCCTGGCGCAGAGGCTGAGTTGCAGCAGGGAGGAAGGTAAGGTAGGCATCATGCCCTCAACAGAAGACTTTTTTGAGGGGAGCACCTAGGGCTGTGCAAGGGCCAGCTCAAGACCATTGAATTGCTGGTCATTGGAGCAGTGGGGTGGGCAAGATGGCCTTGGGAGGCCACGTCCAACGACAGCTCTTCAATATCTATGGTTCTCTCAGCCTCAGTACCATAGCAAATGAATGCCTTAGGAACAGAATATAACAGTATCTCTAAGATCTCTAGTACTGCAGGACCTCATGAGTCTAGAAGAGCAACAGAATGACTGCTCCTGCTTATCAGTACGGTCACCTCCTGCACCCAATTAACTGTTCTACAGTCTATTAATTTAAAAGTGTAGGACCAGAGCAGTTTCAACAAGACATTTGGGATGCTGTTGTGCACCAAAGATCTAAGACACCTAGTATTCGCTGAACTGAACATGATGACGAGGTTGTTATTAATAATAGTATTTCATATTGTGGTACAAAATGCAGCTTGACTTTGTGTAGGCTGTTCAGTTTATACTGCAGTAGTGCATCTTATTTAAAGTGGAAAATGACTTCATAAGTTGTATTTGCATCCAGAGGGAGCATTTTATTAATTAGTAAATAATGACACAATGGAATTAAAGCATACTGCCTTTACTTTTTCAGGCTTATTTTGAGAAATGCATGTTATAAAAGTATATACACTTTTAATTAATAAAGGGTATATACACTTTTAATTAATAAAGGGTTGTCACTAAAAACTTAGGCAGACATGTTGCAGTGTAATTTAATTTTAATGACAATGACAGTTTAGAAAGAGAATGATGTCCAAAGATAGAGAAGGAGTATAGCAATAAGAATGTACTTTTATGAGCTTAAAACAGAATATTAGAAGTATACTCCTATTATACAGAGTCACAATATTAACATACAGGTATATAGGTATGTATTAACGTCTTGGTAGCATCAAAATATGTCTGGAAAATTTCAAGAATTTGTCAGTAAAAAAATCTAGGTACCTATTCTTTTTACTTCATGTTAGGGTAAAAAGCTTGCAGTTGGTGAGTGGGATTTAGCAATGCTACTGGCATTGTTGTGGATTTTGGGGTTGATTATAATCATTAGGGAGACTGAAGTGTATTAAAAACCAGAAAATCTCAACAAGCCTTTCGAATGAATTGTTGAAGTCCTCTAAGAGGATTTTAGAATAAAGGTATCTGAATGCATTCACACATGTGGGGAAACCTGAGTACATATATGCCTTGCTGGGCCCTTGTCTAATTTCCTGTAATACTACCATGAACTAAGTACTGTAAAGTGTGTATTGACTTGGATAGTGCCTTCCCCATCAATTCAGAGCCCTCATTAATATAAGGACACTTCTGCTGGAGAACATGGACCTTCAGTTGCACTGAGTGACTCTGAAGGATCCTTCAGCATTGGGGACTGGATAATAGAGCCTGGAGAAGAATATTTCAAAGTTGATTTGAATGGATAAGAAGAACTAGTCCATCTTGGAAATAATGTTGACATGATTTTTTTGTATTTAAGTCTTTTCTCATGTAGTTAAAAGTAGTACTTTAGTGTTTCTGAGCTCCTTTCTGTGTTCAGCAGAAAATTCTGGATATTTCCTGAGCGCTGCAAAAATAACAAAAGAGTAGTAATTCAAGAGGAATCTGCCTCAGTATTCACAGCTGAAAGGTTGTACTGCTGCATTCCCAAATTTAACCTTCAGCTTCACTTGCCGATAGCATTGTTCTGATTATATTGTATAATGAACAACTTCTGATACAATCTTTACTACTTTTATTTTTTTTGCCCAAAGAAAGTAATTTTGCTGTTGTGGTAGAAGGAAAAATATATTCGGAAGTATTTCCACTAAGGCACAGCTAGAGAAAATAGAAGGTAGAAAATAATTTTCTTCATTTGTATTAAGAAAACATCAAGTAATTCAAATATACACATGGGGAAATTTTTTTCTGAAACTTCTGTTGTGCTTCTAGTTTTCAGTCATACCAGTTATTGGTGATGATTCTGTCTATGTTTGCATAAGTGAACAGAGGAATGCTTACAGTGAGATGTTCTGAAGTCAGTGTTCTGGATGTATTTCACCTGCTGATTTTACATTGATTTTACTGCTCTTGCAAATCACACTAGTTACAAATCAACCCGCAAGGTTACAAAAACGTAAATAAGCCAATAAGTTCATGAGTTTAAAATTTTACACCTATAGTTTTCTGCGTATTTTTTCAAGTCATAAGGTGGATATAAATTGCCAATGAGTGCTACAGTACGCCAAGTTTGCATCATCAATTATTTTGTGTCTGTGAGATATTTTGAATAGCACATATATTTAAAATATATTTTAAAATATGTTTGAAGACATTTGTGGTGGGTTTCTGTGCACATATCTGATATGAAATTTTTTTTTTACAAACAGCAGTTCGTTCTTTTGTCCAGCTATCCACAGATAGAAAGTGAAATGGAAAACAATACTAACCATTATTGTTTTTTAAATTAAGCATGTTTACTGCACTTGCTTAGTTTTTCACGTTACCTATTCACTGCTAGTGACAACCTGAACAGTAATTCCACCTACAGTCTTAAGTGTGAAAAAGAAGATACTGGGCTAGATGTAATTAAACTTCTGAATCTGGAACAGTTGCACATTCAAGTGACTGCTTCCTTTGAAAATTACTTTGAGATTAGTGGGATGTTAAGACCCATGGAAGTGAAAATGCATTTGATGACTCTGGGGACAAGAGAAGGCAGGCCATGGTACTGCGGTGGTTACAGCAGAGACGGGTGGCATGGGAGATGACAAAGCTTCTGGGGAGATACCCATGCCACAGCAACTTAAAAAAAAAATCCGAAACTTAAAAAAAAAATCTGAAGCTACTTTGGATCATTCCTTAAAACAAACAAGAAAAAGAACACTGTGGTGATGAAGCCCAGAGTGACTTCTTTTAACTGTGTTATTGACCTTGTGAGTTTCTAATTGAGGAGGAAAAAAGGGTTGGGTAGCAAAATGCTGAAATACCTTTGTCTAGAGTGTGCTGATGGGTGTAGATGTAATAATGTTGTAACAAGCCATATGAAGCAGAAGTAGATGCATACATCTGCTGACAATCTTTCTTTTTAATTTGGAGCCACCTGAAGGCAGTAAGTAGCTAAATAATAACCCAATCTCCATATGGCTTCTCTTCTTTCAGTGTAATAGTGTGCAGGGTGGGGGAAAGGAAAAAAAAGACTCTACTTTTAGCTCTGGCTTCTGTTTGCTGCTTTGTGAGCCTGAGAATGTTTCCTGTCTGCTTGGTGATGGGAAATGTAACCAAAACAGACATCGGTGAGTGACGTTTCTTATGCCTGACTTTCTGCACTGGGTTTTCTCTACCACCTTAGAGATGTTGCAACACACGTGAAAGTGGGAAGGAAGCCAGATCTTTAGCATGCTTTGCAGCTAACTTGCTGTAATATTTTTCCTTGTTGGCTTCTCAGCATATATTGTATTTTGTCTAAAATATATTATCCAATTATAATTCCTTACAGTCTGGTATTGCAAAGAGCAGGTTACTATTGTCCTTTAAAATACATGTGGTTTTGTGAGCGGCATATTTTGAAATAAGGTGTTTTACTTTGGTGTAGAGTTTGTACATAGACTCTGTACTTACAGTTTTCTCATTTTTGCTTCTGTATTTCCTCATACTTTCCTTCCTGTCCATGTTCTCTTATTTCCTCTCTAAATTATAGATACGAGGGAATAACCATTTCCATTGAAAAGGACTTCACTTTTGGGGGTAATCTATGGCGATTTTAAGAAAGGTCAGCAGTCCACAAGGGTATTGCCAAACATGGGATTATATGAGATGTGGCTTTAGGAAAAACAAAATAAAATCAGCAGTCCTCAGCACCCTGCAATCTTCAGATGGATAGTACTAGGAAGAAATTCCAATGTTGTTCGTTCTTCTGAGAAGGTTTTGTGCCAGATTATAGGCCTTGCACTGTGTCTGTCAAAGTAAGTTTTGTGATGCAAGATCATCCATCATGTGAAGGGCAAGGTGTGAAAAGGAGAACGAGTGAGTGCAGAAAGAGACAACAGTACAAAGTTGTACTTTGGCTGTGTTCAGTATTAAACCATTAAATCATTGTAAGCACAGGTTAGGATTGCTGTTTTAGAAAGCAATATCAATATTGGTGTCTTCACTAGTACCTGTTGCCCTATTTAGCTGTTCAATGGCCTTAATGAGGGAAGGTGCAGATATGCAACTTTCTGCGAAGTAGACAGTCCAGTCACATTTTTCGACTTATGCAAACAGATATACATGTGTTTATTGGAGATGAGAATTCAGAGTTATAAATTTAAAGGCACACAGGCACTGAGTAGTTAGAGTTGGATTTCTGTGAGAAATTCTACTTTTTTTTTCTACTTGGAAAAATATGGAATCCTGGAATATACTTCACTGTCAATTTTTCACTCCTTTTGCTTTCCACTAGAAAATAAAGTCTAGGCTGCTCTTTGTCAATTTCTTGTAAACTTTGTCCCTGTCTTGCTGCTTCTTCTGGTTCAGCAGTACACAGGAGACATAATCACTCAATAAAACTCAAATTTCTTCTCATTTGGGTGTCGTCGGGGAAAATGTACACCGTGGGTGAAAGGGTTTCCAGGAACCCCAATCCCAGCATGAGAGCAGCTGGGAACTCCATCCTCCAGATGCTGCTTTGGGACCTTAAAAATTAATCTTCTTTGCCCCCAGTGAGAATACAGGCCCTGCAGAAGTCCATTAGCTGTCTGTACATAGGCATGAATAACAACTCAGAAGTTTCTACAATGTTGTGAGTGCTGAAGTGTTTAAGTTGCATGTGTTGAGTTTATGCTTATCTATCCATAATTATTTTTAAATGAGGACATATGTTTGGTATTGTGCATTCAATGCCTTTCTGTTCCTCTACATGTTGCTTTCAGGGTCAGTTTTGCTGTTAAATACTCTATCTTTTGAGAATGCTGGATAAGGAACGCATAGGATATTGCAAATTCTTGCTTTTCTACATATATTTTAATTGAATGTTCCTCACAGAGCAGTATGATGAAGCAAAGACATAGTTTGTTTCACCTGGTAGGGCAAGTTGTGAAATTCTGGTTGGAAATAATGATACTATGATATTATTCCTAATTTGGGAGAGATCTGGTACCTGTATTAAACCCGAAAGTCTGGTGAACAGGAGGGCTATGTCTGTATAAAGAAGCGAAATGTGCCTGGGAATATCCTCTGGCACTGAGGTTACGGACAGCCCCTCTCCATATCGTACAACCCTTACCCTCCAAAAGAAGGCGGCCACATCCAACTGCCTTATGGGATTTATCCCTGGGCTGTGTTTTTCCCCTGTGGTGCCTGGGAGAGTGCTGGCAAGCCTGTGCCAAACCTGTGCCAAGGACTAGTTTAATAACTGAACTGCAGAGACAATTCAAGTCTACTGTCTGGGATTGCTTCTTGGCACTGGTGTGGAAGTGGCCAGTGAAGAAAGTCTGGCTGTTTATCTCCAGTTATCTTGTTTATTGAGGACCAGCATTTCATGCATTTGGGAACTCATTTTGTGCATTTCATGCATTTGGGAACTCATTTTGTGCTAGCACTGCTGAAGACTTCCCTATGGTTTTGCATTAAAATGACACCCATATTACTTCTGCATATCTCTTTGAGGGGGGTGGAGGGGGGGGGGTTAAAAAAAACATGCCATGTAAAACTGACAACGGTAAAACTGTACATGAGGCCAGAAATTATGGGAGTGAAAGAGCTTGCCTTTTTCCTGAGGTATTTTTGCTCTTCCTTTAAGATTTCAGGGGATGATAGTGACTTCACCATAATATATAGTGCATTTCTGCTGTGTGTTTCAAGTGCATGCCTAGTGTGTGTAAACATACGCATAGACACACAGATACACACATTGCCCATTTGTAGAGGAGATCTGTAGTAGCTGTGTACAATTTTTAAGTGATAGTGACAGGTCACGTGAACACTGAGGCTCGGACCCAGCAGGAGACAGTGCATATACATCTTCAGCATTAACACAATCGACATCCGCTCAACAGAAGCGTGGCCGGGCTTTTCCTTAGGAAACATATGCCAAAACTATTATCGGAGACTACGTCATGGCCTGCGGCAAACTGGACAGGATGTTAATGAGGAGGGAATTGTGGAAGAAGGAATCCAAGCGCATCCCATATTCTCAAAACAGAATGCTGAATAAACAGATTATTTCCATTACCGTGCCCTGTCAGCAATCTTGGTATTTTGATCTTTATCAGGTTTATGCTGATAAAGGTTTATTTTTCATTGCTTAGTTGATACAGGTTTGGGAACGTTTTAAGTGCAATAAATAAATAAATAAATGCAAACATCTGGAAGGCCATAAAAGACACTGTGGAGCCAGGACAGCTCATTATTTCTCCTTGACGAAGAAATCTCTGGTGCATCCTGTGATGTCTGTGACAGTGCGTAAGGAGGCACTCCACTATGTCAAGCCCAGAGTAATAATTCTGTCTTATCTGCTGCAGTAATGAGACTTTTTGAACTACTGAACTCAGCAGAAGTTATAGGTGTAAAGAAAATGGTTTGTGTTTTGCAATTATTTACAACAGGTGGAGACAAGGGAATTTGAACTGGTTATTTTGTCATTCGAGGACCATATATTCAGAACCTAAGCTTAAAAGCTGCATTGATGATTCCAATAGTGTTTGGCACTAATTTAATTTCACATTTGGCAATTTTCTTCTGTAGTCCTTGATTGGAGGTTCAATATTTTATTGCTTACTTTGCTTCTAGTTGTTTTTTCCTTTATCTTTTTCTTCCTGCCCCTCTCTGAAGCTTTGCCCGAGTAGCAAGTGAGATAGCCAAAATAAATACCTTTGGGGATAAGAGCTGCCCATTTAAAGTGATTTTGGTGTGTGTTTTAGAAAGCGAAATACTAAAACAATATCAAACCCTGTATTTTTTTCTAAGATAATAACTGTCAAGAGGTTGTGTTTTTATGAATTGATCAGAAGTTAAACACTCATCTTAGTTTCATGCTCCTTGAAATGTTAGGTTAGTTCTCTGTTTATCCATAAAATTAATTAAATACGGCCAATGTCACAGCTAGTTCATCTTATCATCAATTTTCAGCTGCCTTGTCTTCACCAGACAATGAAAGTATTTTTTCCTACATCTTAGCTAACATGCAGTAACTAACATGAGGTAAGCTGTAGATGTAATACGAGTTATCAGGATGACGTTGTTCTTGGCCTCTTGGCAAAGTATTCACGAACTCCCTCCTCTTTGTTACGGTTTTACCAAATGTCAGCTGATGTGTGCTAAGAATAGGCCTTGCTGCCTGCCACCTGACAGGAATGACCTCAGCCCTGACCTGGAGCTTCCCTGTCTCGGGGTGCAGAGGTGGCTCATGTGCTGGAGCCATTACAGCCTCGACCCCTCAGTTACCCAAGGTACAAATCCCTGCCCTGGTCTGCTAAAAATCAGATGTTTGGTGTTGCAAACCCCATCAAACAGCCCTTGATTGGCAGTAACTGTCACTCATTATCAATCTGAGCTTGAATTGAAGAACCAGGTATTGGTAAAAGGCCACCTAAAACGTTTGTTGTTTGCTTTTAAACTTTTCTTTGCAAGGAAAAGGCCTCTAAATATCAGGTACTTAAGAAAGGCAGAACTTGAATCTGATCTGTTTGTTTATGTACCATATCATCATTCCAGGTGACCTAGTTTAGGATTGTGATGAGATCTGAAGAGCAGAGTATTGAAAATGTTGTTTGTGAGAGCCTGTGTGCCAGAACAATATGGGGTAAAATCATCTTAATGAGATGCTAGATCATCTGCAGAATGCATTTCTTGGTAAACACAGTGGATTTATTTTCCTTAAGAGGAACACAATGAGCTTCTCACAGGAATGCACTTTCATAGGCTGAAAGAAAATAAGTAGAGATTTTGGTCTTTTTAAAGCTTGAGCAGAAGCAATTTTCTGCAGTACCTCACGGTTGCAGCCACTGTGATTAAACAGTTGTTATTGCCAGCTTGCTCTAGATTCATGCACGTGGATGGGGCATTGAACAAAAAACTTCTGTTCTACTCTGGAAATAAAATAACTGTTCTTAGTTTGTTTGGTAAAACAAGCATGGAGATGTTGTTTTATTATTGTAAATCAAGATCCAGAACCTGAGAGTCCAAAACAGTACTGTAGCTTCCAGCTAAAAATCAAGACCTGTCAGGTGCTATCACATCTACTCCTTTTCCAGCTTTATTTGACCCAAGAGGCAATTTATTGAAATGCTTGCTAACCTTTACTGAACAAGAGAAGTGAGTTAATAAACATGATTTTTTTCCCTGGGTAATTTTACTGCCTGGCCTGGGTTTAGGCAAGGTTTCCCCCTTGACATTTTTCTGCCCATGTTCTGAGTCTTCCAAGGAACACAGCAGTGGCTCTCAAGGAGACAAGTTGCATTGGTGTTCTCCCGGAAGCAGCATAATATTTGTTGACCAGAACCATAGAAAAAAATTACACTACACATAAGCCAATAAGAAAGGCAGATTTTTACTCTTCTGAATCTGCAAGGGGAATCTCGTAATCCTTATGACTTCTCATTATCCAATTTTTTATTGGGAAAAGGTGAAGTTATGGACAGTGGCTAGGAAACAGAACACATTTTGTTTTTCCTCAGGGCATCCTGATAATAAACCTTTACTGACTGCAGGTCATGTTATAAAATGAATGGAGAAAAGATGAATGAGCAGAGGTTATTTACAGAAAGGAAGTTGCCTTACTATGTGTTTTCTCATCCTGATTCTGGCTGATGACACCTTCTGGTTAATTGGTTAACTTCAGTTAGTAAAACTCACCTGTTACTGTTATTCAAAATATTTTTAAAAATCCAGGTTTTCTCACTTTTCTGTCCTTGCTTGGAGTGGAATCCACATTGCTCAGACAGAATACATGCAATACTCTTATCGATTTTTCTCCTCTTGGTCTACATCCATCAACCAGAATAAATTCCATATTGAAATAATAAATATGCCTTGACACCCAGGGAATGGCATTACATTCGTTTTGATTTCCAGACATGAAGAATTATTTGTGCTTGTTTGTTTGTTTGTTGTATCAGCACTGAAGAACGTGTTAGCATTCCTCTGGAACTCATGTGTCACCAAACAGTTATTTTCTTGGTAGAAGTTCTCCACTTTTTAATTGTCCCACTGCTACCAGGATCACTGTGAACAAACATCTCACTCCAAGAGTATATGCTAGAAATGCAACTGAGCATATGTGTTAGCTAAGACATGTTAACTGCACACTTTAAAATCTTAGTTTCAACAAAGCCTATGGCACTATTCCACTTCAACTTGTGTACAAATAAGGCAAGACCTTTACCTCTGTTCTTGGATGCTCAGCCTGCCATTGGCTTATCAACCTGTCTTTTTTATGATTCATAGTCTAATGAATAAGTTTGTTCCCCATGTGTCAAACAGAAGAATTGAGTCTGTTGGTTTAGAGCTGTGTTGGTAAGTGCAAAGTCATTTAACTGAGACTTATGCAGGTGAATTACCACTGTAAATGTACTGAGGCTTAAATAAAAAAATGAATACAGTTACAACATTTTCTGGGGAAAATTGTTCTGTGGGTATTGTGTCTTGGTAACTATTCACAGTGCACAATCTGTTTTCATTAATTATACATACCTACCATGCGCATTGTATTTATTATGGAACGGCATACAACTATACATACTACATACAGATTTTGTATTCTTACCAAAATTGACATGGTAATAATGTATTCTTCAGTATTTTGTGGCAATTTCACATTGGTACAAAATACTGCTACTTCAACCTGGCATTCATTTCTTAGAGAGGGTATTTCTGCCCCCCTCCCTGTTTCTTTGAACGATATTTAAAGGCCTTATGTAATTATGTGGGAATGCAAAACTGAAAATAAGGAGTCCTGCTTAGTACAGTGTATGTAATGCTGATGGCTCTTTACAAATCAAAATATAGTGTATGTGTAGATCTGAAAATTGGGATGTTTTGATCAATACCAGTGCAAATGCATTATTATTGAGTAGCAGTAATAACCAATGAAACAAGAGCAGCTGAAGAAAAAAAATGTCTCCCCCAAAAGAACACTACTTAAATACAATTGCTGCTTATAGAGCAGTATTGTTGTGACTTTCGTTAACAGTGAAAATCACATCCTGTTCTGCTCCTAAAAGGCCATCTTTTTAATAGCCATCTCCCTTTCCAGATTTCTGAAGTAGGAAAGGATTCGTAGGTGATACATGTCTATAGAAAAGTTCTGATTTCTAGGGCTGAAGAGGAGCTTTTACACAAAAATAACCTGTTAAACTGGGTGATTAAGAGATTTTGGTCAGTTAAATTTCTTTTGGGTTTCCATCACGCTGGGTTAGTAATTAGTTAAATTTAGGAGAGAAAAGAAATGAGAGAAAAATGTAATGAAAAACAAATAAATAAATGACTGTTGTCTGCTGTGACTAAAGGATATTACAGAAATTGTGAAGTGGAAGCACTCAGGGGTTTTCCATTGAACAATGTACATAAGATCTTCCAGGAGCAAAACCAAAAGATATATGACTCAATGGTAAACCATATGGTTACCCATATGTCTGAGATACTGTCCTGGCCCTGGAGGAGATCCAGTAACTTGAGATGAGCCCAAGTACCAAGTATTTTTAAGTAGCTGGTAGTACTTTGAGAAAATGCAAGATACACATGTGTGTGTCACAGCGAGTTAAAATAATACAGTAAGCATATAATATTCTTAAGCCTTCAATCAGTTTTGCATCAAGTATTCCATTCCCTCTCATTCTGTTCTCTATAAACCAGGCTTGGCTCATTTCTTTATTTTTATTATTGTATTGGCAGGATTAAGGAATAAATTTCTACTTGTTTTTACACACATTTTGAAATAGTATTACTAAAACAAATGTTCAAGTAAAATACTGAGGAAACATTTTGTATGTGCTTAAAAAAAGACACAAAATAGAGCTTCTTGCCACACTCATACAACAGAACATATCTTGAGACCATTTTGTCTTCCTTTATTGTGATCAAACTAAAACCCTTGAGAAATGCAACCCTTGGAAGTCTGGGGACACTGGAATCAAGGCTGGACCAATGTGTCTTACTGCAGAAACACAGTATACGGTTGGAGGAACCCTTGCTTTCCTCAGTTTTCTCTCCAGCCTGTGATGTGTGCTGCAGCATACAGCTGGAGCTATTTGTAAGCAGGACTGTGTCTGACCAAATACCATAAACATATAAATTAAATAGTAGCTCTCATCTAATTTGGAGTAGAGTTAGGAAAGATAATGCAGCTTCCTACTAAATTTCATTACCAAAATACGTTTAATTGGTTGCTTAAAGCCCCATTGAACCTGGCCTTGAACACTTCCAGGGATGGAGCATCCACAACTTATCTGGGCAGCCTTTTTCAGTGCCTCAGTACGCACAGTGAAGAATTTCTTCCTTATATCTAATCCAAATCATCCCTCTTTCAGTTTAAAGCCCTTAACCCTTGTCCTATCACTACACACCCTTGTAAAAAGTCCCTCTCCAGCTTTCTTGTAGGTCCCATTTAGGTACTGGCAGGCTGCGAAAAGGTCTCCCTGGAGCTTCCTCCAGGCTGAACAACCCCAACTCTCTTGGCCTTTCATCATAGGAGAGGTGTTCCAAGCCCTCTGATCATATTCATGGGCCTCCTCTAGACTTGCTTCAAGAGGTCCATGTCCCTCTTATGTTGGGGGCCCCGGAGCTGGACACAGTCCTCCAGGTGAGGTATCGCCAGAGCAGAGGGGCAGAATCACCTGCTGGTCGTGCTGCTTTTGATGCAGCCCAGGACACAGTTGGCTTTGTGCACTGCAAGCGCTCATTGCTGGGTGCATGTGGAGCTTCTCATCAATCAACACCCCCAAGTCTTTCTCCTTGGGCCTGCTCTCAATCCATTCTCCGCCCAGCCTGTATTTGTGCTTGGGATTGCCCCGATCCACGTGCAGGACCTTGCACTTGGCTTTTGCTAGCCAAGGAACATCCTTTACTAGCTGATCTTGTGCTGACTGGAGCTGTGAGCACAGGGCATATGCTGGGTGTCATGGCTCTGATTTGTACCCATCCACCCTTTCTATAAAGGAAAGTGGGCTTGGAACTTCTGGGTCATTAAGATTTCTAAAGCTTACTGAAGTGTTTCACCCTCTGTTGGCAGCACTATTTTTACTTGTAGCTCATACTGGTACTATAACCAGGAAAGGCAAGCTTGTTTTTTGTGGAATTCAGGCAGTGCCTTGAATAAGGATGGATTTTAACACATGCTTAAGCATGCATCAAGGTGCACAGCTGAATGAAGCCTGTAATTTAAAATTATGTATACAAATACAGATGAGTTGATGGAGCAGATAAAACCTGAGCAACTTGTAAAGTTGCTTGTAAAATGCAAAATTTATAAACAGGTTAAAATACACTGTAGTAGATGAAGAGTGGAAAAACAGCCTCAACTTTAAAGTAATCTTAAGCTGAATGTGATACTACTATGTAGATACCTAGGACATGTAAGTTAAGTATCTAACCAATGTATTTGTTCTCAACTTTCAGTTAAAATTCAAGACCCTGCCTCACTCTTCATTTTTATTTAAACTTCAGATTAATGAGCTGAAACAGGGAGAAACAGTTGCAGAGGAACTGAAAATCTCACTGTGATGTAAAGCAAATAAAATCTCACTTCTTGACAACTTGCACATTGTATCTGCAGTGTTCACTGATGCTTCAGGAAAGTCTTTGTGTGCCCCAAAGCTCCTTTGTTTGGGTTTTTTTCCTCTAACATGATTTTGTCAGTTGGTGAAAGATATTACCTCCTGATTAGGTTCCCCCTTAATCTCAATCTCAACAGCACAATATCTGTAATCTTTTGAAATTCACATGCTGATAATTGCAGAGCCCTATTAACAACGTTGTATATCATTATTTATTTATGCCATAAACTTTATCTTAAACAAGGGAAGTGTTATGTTTTAGGGTTTTTTCCCTCCGCTTTGAATTGGATGTTGAGCATCCTTAGAAGTCAAGACTCAGTGACCTGGAGGGAAGACCTGAGTCCTGCAGTTCCAGCATGTGTTTGTCTGTCGTGTCTCTGCCCCTGATGGTCCCCACCATTGGGTTTGCAGAACTTACTCTCCTTTCCAGTATTTGCTCTATTTGTTATAGTAATAAACCCCTGATATCTTCACTGGCACCTTCAAATGAATTCCCTTGGTACTCAGGAATAGATATTGGTGGCAGGTACACATTGCGCTCTGTTGGTAGTCCAATAGGCCAAATAACATGTAATTTAGAAATTGAGGGCATTGTGCTCTGTCTTGCATGTTATTTTCCTTCAGGCTTTTTTTCAAGACACAACTGAAGTGTCTGTTGTTTCTAAAAACAATTTGCAACTGTTCATATTAGCAAATTAAAAAAAAGGTTAGAGACAAGTGCTTACAAGATTCCTTTCTTGGTCACACTTACAAGTCATTTGCAAACACTCAGTTTTGCAATGAGCTTACGAGCCAGATAGAAGGCCACAGATTAACTTTTCATAAGGAAATACATAATGTTGGATGACAGGTATGAAAATTAAAGTTGATGGAATTGAGTAGCTTTAGAAACGGGACTTCAGATTCTTTTGGCAGTTTCAACTTTATTTTTTTGACAAGGCTGAAACCTTAGGTGTAGTTTAGTATGGCTGAGACTTGGTTTTAGATACAGCTATTTAACTTTATCAGACTGTCTTGGGGAACTTTATAGTTCTTGGCTTCACAAAGGATGATGATCTGCTGGAGAATGACTGTTTTATAAGTGGAAAGACAAACATGACTGTAGTTCTGTTTGTCTGTCCAGTCTCCTTTAAATCTTTAGTCCTGTGGGTGATACATTATCGGACCGATTCCAGCTTCCTGTTTATATAGGGTCTGGCTTTGATGCGGGTACAATAGATTAAGAAGCAGAGTTCCTGTTTTAGTAATTTCTCATTAAGATGTATATAAGTCCAATGACACTGTGCTGACAATTATTAAAAACATCAGACCAGCCAGCACATACTTTTACATCAGCACTAAAGATTTAAAGGCATACCACTTCAGCAGCAGTCCCACTACTTCATCTTCAATCAAAGCTACAGATTAGAAAGAAATTTTGCATGTTGTTTTACACATGTTTTAAGCTAAGGAAGATTTTTCTGAAAGGGCTGATTTGTCTGTACAAGGGATTTTAAGTAAATAATTCCTGCATTAAATTAAATCCCACAGTTTTTATCTAAAGTTCATTTATCAAGCAAAGTGATCTGGAAACTGTTGACAGGCTTTTCTGGCAATTTGTTAGTTGCATTTTACATTAAGTCACGCTTTCCTTGCAGTTTCAATGGCTTTAGCAAAGTTTCTTGCTATTATCTTTTCTATGTCTTTATCTGAAAAATTATAGTTCTCCTAGTATATAGCTCCTCCTCCCTGGGACTGGAATGGAGTAACCTGTTGGCTTGACTCTTGCCATTGTACTAATGACTTGTTTGGCAGCCCCAAACTTTTTTCTTAATGTGGAATTCTGTTATTCCTTGTGTAAATTCTGTTAATGTGGAATTCTGTTATTCCTTGACATGTCACCTGGTACAGCAATACAGCTCCACCAGCGTGGTCTGCAAACCACATACTCTTCCTGTTCGAAAACAGACAATAGAAAACCACTTATGTAAAAATAAACAAAATGCATCTGAGTAGAATTCCTTGTGTTTGTAAATAGTTTTAAATGTCCTGAGTGGTGTTAAGCCTATTGCTGGGAGAAGGGGAAAAAAAAAAAAAAGAAGAGTGTAGTAATTCCGAGTAAACTTGTGACAAACTGTACAAGAAGGTGAACTCTGCACGAAGCCCCAGCTACTTGGAAATTCCTGCAGGCAGTTCAGGATACTTTTTCCTCTCAGTCTGCAGCTTATCTTGGAAAAAGGTTCTCAATGACACTGTTCCATGCTACCTTTCCTGAGTTCACTTTCCAAATTGATTCGCAACACTTAAGCGGGTATCATTATAGGACTTGTCTGTAGCAAGCGTTCATCCCAGATAACCCTGGAAAACCACCTCAGTTCTTTTCCCCAGCAGCACTGGCTGTAAAAATCAGAGCAACGCAAGGTGCTTAGGATATTCTTTCAAGCTATGTTTTGTGTTAGCAGGTCTGCTAGTCTTATAGTTTAATAGGTATGTAACTTGAATACATACTCTTTATGAGTTGTTGATGTGTTACAAACCCCTGTTATTTTCTATTTACCTTCTTTGGGAGTTTCATCGAGAAATGATAAATATGCCTAAGCATATGAATTCCATTTTATGCAATTCCAGTAACAGTATCTATGATAACTGTAGCGTGATACCAACCAATAACAACAAGCTTATACGGGCAACTATTTGAGTAATCACTTCACTGCCTATTTACATTTGAAGTATAGAACCGGCTAGATTTAATTTCTACTCTGGTATATGTTTATCGTGTTACTGACTTTTTATTCGTTTCTGCTACTTATGGTTGTGTAATCTACATTTACTTAATGATCCAGAATGTTTAGAAGGTAGAAAAAGGATCATCTGCTATAAAAATACTCCCATTAGAAAAGGGCTAGTTGTCAAACATTAAAACTAAATGAGATCCAATTGGGCATAATTAAACACAGACTTGCACTTAATAAGGTGTATATATGCATCCTGGAACTACTGAATTCAAAGGTGGACTGGATTATTCTTATATTAATTTTGAAGTTATTAGCTCTTGAAAAAAAGAACTTAAAATGAAGACAGTTTATTAAGCTGAGCTCTGCTATCATTAGTGAGACACCATGCGACTTCTTTCATGGAAGCTTCTTTCTCCTCTCCCATCCCCACTAAAATCAGGGCAATTTAGCTTTCTTTAGAAAGGACTCCCAACACATATTAAAAAACAAAAAAACCCCACGACATTTACTGCATGTGCATGTGGAACAATAGACCTTGAATAGGGGGTTTTTTGGAGGTATGTGATGTGAAAGCAGAGCTCACTATATTAAATTCAGTTGATCTCTTACGTCCATTTTTATAATGTCCCTATCAATGGGGAATTCAGTGTGTCTAAGGAATCTCTGTGAACATATCAGATTATTGTGGTGTTCATGTGTTATCAATCAATAGGCCTGATAAAACAATGTACTGGTCAGTATAATTCCTAAATTTACTTTAACTAAAATACCAGAATTTTGATTTTACTCTTCTTTGGTAGTCACATTGCTAAACTGACATATAGGGAACTTGCAAGGTGACTGAAGAACCAAATGCTTCTTGAGACAAATCCTTTTATGTTCTGTGCATTACACAGGTATATTCATGGGGATAAATTCCTTAGAGGGGTTTTAAAATTGTATAAGATTTAAAAGCTGTAAAGTTGGTTAGCACAGTTTATAGCCTGCTTGGATGGGTATGGTCCATGTGTTTTTTCAGGCCAAGGTCAATGGTATAAATGGTGCTGTAAAAACTGCCTGCGAATAACTGCAAAAAACACCTGGTGACTGAGGCAAGAAAGTTTCAACAAAGATTTGCATTTGTAAAATACATTTTTAGAGCCGTCATGTGATCAACTGCTTTTGAAAGGAATGGAAATAGCATGAGCCAATTATTGCGACTTATAAATGACTTAATGAGACAAGACCATACCTGCGTTCCATGAGGGTAACAAGGTGGGGGCTTGCATTTTGAAACGCTGTTGTTCCCTTCCTTAATTACCTGTGGTCCCTCTTCTGCAGGAGGAGCCGTGGGGCTTGGCTGGTCCTCGTGGGCTGCCTGCAGCAGCCAGCACATTGCTGCCAGTGGTTAGAAATTGTTGTACTGCCACTCAAGACTGGGTGAACTGAGTCTTCAGCTACATATCCGAACACTGCAGCCATTGAACGCTGCTTCTTAGGTCCTCTCTATCCTCTTAACACAAGCGCATGTTGAATTTCAGTCAGCCAAGAAGTGCAGACCTGTGAGGCTGAGCCCGTGCTAAGGTTTGGTTGGCATGTGGTAGGGATGGGCTGTTACAGGGGTGCCCTTGGCCGATGGGGAGTGCCTGAGATGGTAGGCCTGCACACCTCAGTTAAATACAGTCAGCATATAGGTAATGTTTATACCTGGTTTGATTTACTGCAGTATTTATTTCCACTGGGACAATGCTTTATCCTGCTTTAAATCCAACACGAAAGAGATACGGTGTGTCTAAAGATGTAGGTGAGTGCTTCTGCTATGCTACTGGCATGTCTTTGTTGCCACTAGATATATAAAGTGCTCAAGAAAATGGAAAATCAAAGCTTTGCTCATATTTGTGCTTCAGTTCTGAGTGTGATGTTGGAAGCAAAGTTGAATCGGTACAATTAAACGGAGTGGCTCTGAAGTCCTCCATGGCAGAGCTGAGCGGATGGGCCACCACAGTAGCTGGCAGACCTGCCTTTTGCAGTGGGGGGTGATGTTTGTACCCCAACACAGTCTTCATGGAGAGTCTCCAATATTACTTTCTTCTCCCTAATATCTGTGAGAGACTTGCTAAAGAGAAGATGGCGATCCCCAGGCAAATGTGCTCTCTCAGTCCTAACAAGAAGCGGCTGATAGAGCTGCCTTTCCCACATCAGAGATGAAATTCTGCTCTGAACTCATGGCCATGTACCATGTCTACTGTGCTCCCTCTTTTCATGCAGCATTTAAATACCATGGCAACATGTATGTAATAAAACTTGAAGATTACTAAATAGACTGTTTGTATGGCATTGAATACATAGAAATGGAGCAGCTGGCAGCTAGGAACTGTAACTATGTCAGCAATACCTCTACCACCATCACCACCAGTACTTAAACTGGATGTTCCAGGTCTACCTAGGTGCTGTTGCCTGAAAGGATTTAGCAGCATGTAATGCAAACTCTTCCTGCACCAATTGGGCATTGTATCTTTAACACAACAATAGAAAAGTAAAAAAAAATAACAATTTTAAAAGCCCCACTACAACAACATCCCCCCTCTGTTTTTAACAGTGACATAGCAAAAGCTTATAATGGTGCTTTTCCAGGTGGCTCTTGCAGTTACTCAAGTAGCGTTTCTAAAAGTTGCAATTTTACTCTTTCAGGCAGGGAAAGAAAAATACCAAAACATAACAAATAAATCAAACAGCCCAAGCAAACTGCCCATACAATTTAAAAAAAAAAAAACAACAAACCAGTATAAAGCAGCATTTTAAAAAGAGAAAACAAAATCCTAAGGCTTAATATCCCCTTGCAAAATATCTCTAGGCAGAACTAAGGCCCTTTTTCCCCACATAGATCTCTTTCCAAGTAGAGAGGGCCAGAGTGGCAGGCAGAGTTTTGCAAATTATCCCATTACTTTGGAGCAGTTTTTTATGCATCATGGGCAGCTTCAGTTTTAAGCTTCAAGCTACTGTGCATATATAATTAGTATTTTAGAAATATGTATGACCAATAGGAGATATTTTTTTGGTGTTAGTTACTGGAGTTTATTACTGTGCAAAGGTATAGATGTAAAGTTTTGCTTACTGTTAATATTCAAAGCCTAAGCTACGTGGGATAGTTAGGATATAAAGAAGGGCTTTTTTTTTTTCGTCTCTTTGTTGGCTTTTACTGTAGGCCAGTGAAAGAACTTGGCAGTGTTTGTTTATCACTTCTGGAATATGTCATAACTTCCTAACGCACATGTTTTCCAGATTCTGAAATAAAGATGCCTTGGGTTTGGGGTTTTTATTTTTATCCAGCAATGATGGCCTTGGAATGAGTGACATTCAATCAATAAGCTACACTTTCTTTTTTTTTCGGAGTATCTATAAGAGTATGATAAAGAGAAAAGAACTGCAGCTGTGTGAACTGCAGTTCATACAAGAAATTATTGTCACAGCTCCTCATGCCAAGTTCACTGGGCTGGAATAAACAGAGCTAGAATGAAACAGAAATTAAGAAAAAAAAAAAGGTTGACTCCCTGCCTTTAATCAGTAAGCAGTGCTGTGACCTCTGTAAGTATGAAATAACCCATAAAAGAGCTCATGTTGAAACAACTGTTTGGAAAACTGCATGGAATTAAGGTATTTGCATCTCTCAAGAGGCTGTTCATTTATAAGATGTATGTTTTACTCTGCTCAGAGGCATACGCACTGTCTTCAGCTGAGTGCTATTGTGCTGCATAATATTTGTCCTGTTTGTTGGGAAAGTTTAATTTAGCAAGTTCTAACCATGGACAAATATCAAATGTATTCTGTGATTAAGCCTTGGGTTTGCCTTAGATACCAGTATTTTAAGTTTTAGACATGAAACTATGTAAAGCTCTCTAATGGCTCTTAAAGGAAACCACAAACAGTTTCTTGAGTCCGTTATACAACGAGTCACTCCAAGGGACTTGGTCCTGCAGCCCTTGCAGTCAATAGCTGGGCTCCCATGGATTTTTGTGGTGCAGGCACGGCGCACTCTGCTTGGCGCAGGAGCCAGCTGAAATCAGCCCTCCTGCTCCCTCCAGTAGTTCAAAGCTAGCAAAGCTGTCATCATCGCTGGCAAGCCCGAGGGGTAAAGCGAGGACAGGACAAGGCTGCCAGAGCAATTCCCGGCTCTGAACTCTCCCAGGTCACTCCTCCGGCACCGGCTGCGGTG
Organism: Pampusana beccarii; assembly: GCA_013399365.1. Taxonomy (NCBI): domain Eukaryota; kingdom Metazoa; phylum Chordata; class Aves; order Columbiformes; family Columbidae; genus Pampusana; species Pampusana beccarii. The sequence goes on along the minus strand of VWYH01000658.1, from coordinate 229,700 downwards.
GAAGCGCAGGCAGCGGCGGGGACGAGCACCCGGCAGCTGGCCAGGGCTCCAGCTTGTGGACTCAGGGTAGCACCGGCCTTTTTGGGCCGGTGTGCTGCAAGCTGTGGCTTGTGTTTGCAATGGCCAGCCAGCAGGACTAGGGAACCAATCGACCCTTTGTACTTGGCACTGGTGAGGCTGCACCTCAAATCCTGCGTTCGGTTTTGGGCCCCTCCACTGCAAGAAAGACATTGAGGTGCTGGAGAGAATTCAGAGAAGGGCGATGAAGCTGCTGAGGGGTCTGGAGCACAAGTCTGATGAGGAGCAGCTGGGGTCNGGAAGTGGTGGAGTCACCATTCCTGGAGGTGTTTAAAAGATGTGTAGATGAGGTTCTTAGGGACATAGTTTAATGCTAGAGTTAGGTTATGGTTGGACTCAATGATCTTGAGGGTCTCTTCCAGACAAATCATTCTATGATTCTTATGTGTGTATTTCATCCGAACTTCAAAAATTTCAAACATGTGTGTAAGTGTTGGGATGTGCAGACACCACTGCAGGCAGTGCAAGACTGCAGAACTATTGCTGGCCAAGGAGCACTTGTGTGTGCAGATGCAGGGACCAAAACTGCAATATTATTTCTGTAGGATCTTGTACCTGCATCTGAAGTGATTGCTCATGCACATGCTCTGTGCACACACACAGGCTCAAAAGGAGCCGTGCTGAAAATTTGCCTTTGCTGCAGCCACACAAACTGACTAAAAACCCAGCACATACATTTTCAGTTAAATATAATCTTCCTAGCCCGTGTGTTAATCAAAGGAGGCTTACCTTATGGAGAGTCCTGGTATCCAACTGATTGCATTAAATGTTGACATAAACCTTTAAGTTAGAGAAGTAGTTACTCTCCTCCACCATGTCTGTGCTGTTTGATCATGTATGTAAAAATAAGTGTGTGTGTGTGTGCGTGCACATGCACGCATGAGTATATGTGATCTCATGGACGATGTTAAATCTTGAAGCTTTCACTAGTGGTTCCATTATAGGTTGGCTCACTCAGGATGTTCTTTTTCTTTGACAGTGCCATGTAGCAGTGCCTTGATTAATATTATTACTCTAAGGAATATAATAAAAAAAATCCAGCAGAGCAAGAAAATGATTGTTACAATAAAAGCCATTGAAATGAACATGCTTATTAACATGCTTCTCAATTGCACAGAGACTAAAAGACAGGGAGCGCGTTCTTGTCTTCCACATTGCTCTGCATATTTTGTCATTATACTGCAGAGCTGTCGCGACTGCTGTCTCCTGCTTATGATTCTCAAATCCCAGTTGATGATTAATACTTTTGGCTCAGACAATTTTAACAGGCCAGTGCTGTAGCTGCATACATTTTCATGCTGCTCTGGCAGTAGTGATGTGCATTACGATGTGGAGGGGCATGGAGGGTGGAAGGGAGCTGAGAGGAAGAAAGAGGCTGTCGTGCAAGAAATCATTTTTTCCGTATGTTTTCCCTATTTGTCAGGTCAGCACTCAGACAGACTTGACTAGAAAGCTTATCACATGAATGCCTTGCATTTCTGCAGCATCTTTTACTTAAACACATCCTAAAGCCTCCTGTGAGGAGACCAAAAATCTAGGATTCATGGATAAAGTCTGTTCAGTGTCCTCAGATAACGAGGAACAGTGGAAAAAGTGCAGCATTTCATCCAGGATTTGCTGGAAACTGTACCTTTGCCCACTAAGTGTTCCTGGGCTGACTGTGTAGGGTCACACAAAAGCTTTGAGGGAAGGCAGCAGGTACACTTCATGGCAATGACAAAGTTAAATCCGCATAACTACCGATATATGCTCAAGGTACATAAATGAGTAGAAAATTAATGAAAAATTCCTGAAGGTATTATGGGATCAGACATATCCATCCTTCTGTTTTCTAGGACTGCTCTGGCTATCTCTTCTTTCTCCCATCTTCACTTGCTCTCTGCTTATTCACCTTTCCTTTTGGTATTTTCTGTTCCACCATACTATCCACGCACTCCTTAAGTTGCCTGTTCTTTCAGTCCCAGTGCCACCCGTCTGGCTCTTTGGGCCCCCCTCTCAAATGTAGGCAAAAGCATTTGCAAAGTTTTAGTGCATAGATGATTGTCCAAAACAAGTCTCATGCATGCAAAAATTAGTTTGAAGAACATGTATATGCACTGGTACACAGCGTGGTGTATAATGGCGAGTGTGCAATACCCGGTGCTTGTGTTATTTATTAATATTGTGCAAATGATTTATTAATATTATGTAAATGTATCTGCCTGTGGGAAACACAGCGTCAGCCTCTTTCAGACTGGGATGCTGAGTGAGCTGGATATTTGTGAACAATACCGTTATGAGTCGAACCCTTCCCCTTTGTCACTGAGGATGTTTGCTCAGATTTAAGTATTGTTTTTGTTTTGGCAGAGGCCAAAAGCTGGGAGCAGGAAGCGGCTGCACCCTGACGGCTGTCATTTCCCCTGCGCCCAACTCCTGTTTACTGCCAGCTGCTTTCTTACAGACACATCGCCCAGGCTTTGATATAACTGGGCCCGTCGCTGACTCAGAGCTGGTAAACTCTCTGCGGCTATCTGCTCGTTTCTGCTGTTCTTCACAAGCGATAAGGTCAGCCTGGGGAAAAAAAAAATAAAAAAAATAAAAAAAATTGGAGGATCTTTCGCAATCCTCTGCTCGGATTAGGGTGCGTGTGTTCCCACTGAGTCAGTACAGAGTAAGGAGAATGACGACGGCCGGGAATGTCTCAAGTGGACGGCGGGGAGCTGGGCAGAGCTCTGATGTAGAAGCTGCTGCTCCAGCAGGATGCGGAGGAGATCCTGGTAGACAGATGGCTGGCTGCCCGGTTTGCAATGTGTCCTCTCAGGCCTCAGCCTGAATTCCTCTCCCCACGAAAGCTTTCATTACATTTTGTCATTTGATACATTAGTTTGTTTTAATGCACTGGAACCCCACGTACATCTAGCAGTCTCTTTCTGCTTGTTTTATGGGGCTCCACTGTGTTTGGAAATGAATTAGAGCATCTGAAAGGCCTGGCGGTTTCATTAGAGAAGGACTGTCCAATCCAAATTAGTGTAACTCAGTTAAAATTGAAATAAAATATTTTAAGGAGAGCGATCTGATAAATATTGGCTTAAACTAATTGGATTTTCAATAGACAAATTACTGCATTTTTCTCATTACTTAGTGCTCTGTAAGGCTTTCACGTTGTGTGGTAGAGTGTAGTTCCCTGCAACAGAGCTGAGAAAGGTGGACTGAAATCCTTGACTGAGGATGTTTTCTGAGGCTTTGGCTGCTAGGGCTTTCGAGGAGGTGGGGGGCTCACTCCTCCAGGCTGCTGGGCTCGCTGTTGTGAAGGGACGTCGCCTTTTTCCAGTGTGCTTGCAGAGGTTTGCTAATCCTCATGCTCATTGCAGGGGTGAAATGATTGGCAGGTTGCCACTGACCTCTCAAAAGAAGGCACTCACCAGGATAAGCACAGCGTAAAGCCTCTCATGATGCATATAGGGTAGGCTTTTTCTTTTTCTTTTTTTTTTTTTAAATAAACAAAACCAATATTTACCCAGTTAAGCGGGACAGGAAACAGTACGTGTCCTTTCAGAGTCAATTTCTGTATTCTAAGAAGCTATTAATTACAACTAAATAGGACCTAAATAACTATGAAGTTACGGGTTTTTTAAAAAGTAGTATTATCCGCAGTAGAAAAGGAAAAGAAGCAGGGATTCTTAAAACTTTGTCTAGTGCTGGGAGCACCATCATTTGATTCCTTCCAAAACATGTTTTCTGAAAAGAACTGGAATACATTTATTTGATTCCTTGTGCTCATTCAAGCGTTCCCCTTCCATGAATGTCAAAGCGGATGTCCTATGGAGAAAGAAGCTGCTCCTCAAAAATGTTTTCACTAAGGCACAAGAGCATGTGGCCTGAGAGGTGGTGTAGAGCAGTGAGACAGCTTCTTGTTCATTAGTACTGGAATGTTTGTACGAGCAGCAAGAGAGACAGTGTATTTTAGTGTCTGTACAGTACGAAATCGCATGTGGATGCGATTAGATAATATTGACAGTTGCAATGGTGAGTACGCAAATAATACCATGATATTCTTCCATCAAACTTCCTGTGTGGGGAGAAGTAGAGATGGAAAATGGAGTAGTACTGTGAAGAGCTACTGAGCCATTTATTTTTCTAATGCAAAATATAGTAAAGCAAGGCTTGTCTGTGGGATGTTCTCTCGGTTTGGGAGAGTCAGTAGTCAGCCGCATGGCTGAAGCATGCAGGTGTGTATTTATTTCAAGGCAGATTTGGTGCGTTTCATATGCAGACTTGACCATTGGAAATCTAGTATCCTGGCTGAAACCAGTTTCAGTCAGTGCCCTGCATTTCCATGTGATTATGCTGGTGTGCTTATTTTTTGTTACCTTTTGAATAGATAATTTAAAATTGCTCTCTGTAGGGATGTTCTCTGTGTCTGTCTGCCTATCAATCTTTCTATCTGAATGCAGAAGTATTTGATTAGTGTATTTAAAGTAATAAAGATGTCAACAGTAGTGTCACATTGATTGATGCTAATTATAAGTCTTTGATGGCTCCTCTGGTTTGGCCACTCTCCTTGCAGATTGTGATTTTATGGTTAAAATAATGCCCTGCTGTCCACAGACTCGGTCATAAATTGTGGTCTATCTTTCTTTAATGACTCTGCATGCAGTGGTATAATCCCAATAACATACATTATCTTTGGTAAAAGGAAGGCAGTGACTTTCATAGAGGTGATGGATGGATTTATAAGGACTAGCTAACAGACTGGCTGGGATAACACCAGAGGCAAAGCTGATTGTTCTGCTTGCACATTGCCGTAAGGAGAAATATTAGGCAGGCAGTCTTGGATAACTGATGATTTTCATTCAATCCTTCTCTTTCCACTCCATACCATTAGTAAAAGTTAAAGAAAACGCTGAGGTGCAGATCACAGTCTCCTATCAAAAGGCTAACTACTTAGTAAGATGTAAAAGATCTTCTGTAGACATCTGCCAGCTATACTGAACAAAAAGCAATGCAGATTCTTGCTTTGTGGCCATTCTTTTGAAAGTGCATAAAGAATGGTCAATGGATGTGTGTTCACCTTACAAAAGCGCATTGCTACCATGAGGAAAATGCTACATCTCTGAGAGAAGTCTCACCATTTCTGAGGGAGTTTAATCATTTTATGTGAATGGAGACAACACAGGGATGTGTGCAGGGATGCACGCATACATATGGATGTGTATCAAGTTATACATGCCCATTTTTAAGTAACATTGCTACAGCAATTCTGCAACACCACCTTATTGCTTCTATATTCATAACTGGCACCGTGGAGCTCCAGCACAGCATGGAGAATCCCATTAGCGCTGTGTGCATACAGTCAGGGGGACACAGATGCTTTCGAACGGGTCTGTGCCCTACAGGGGGGTCTGTAATGTAACTGGCGAACCTGGCTAAAAAGCAGGATGTTTCCTTGGAGCTAAGAAGTTAGGAATAGAAGTTAATATGGAAAAGATACAGTTACAAAAAGTGGTTTCTTGGCACCCTAAGCCTGGCCTTTACTACTCAGTAGCTCACTATGGTTGTGCTGTGATGCACAACTGACAGCAAAGAAGTCCAAGGAAATTACTCTGGGGAGTGAGGGTTGTTGCGGGGGATTGTTTTCTGTTTTTGTTGTAGTCGATAGAACAAGATGGGGCTCACATTGCTCACTTGAATGTTTCAGGTTAGTTTTATTTTGGGGTGGTGGTGGCTGTTGTTGTTCGGTGGGTTTATTTTGGTTGGTTGTTTGGTTTGGTTTGTCTTTAAAAAAAAAAAAAAAATCTTTAATTCGTCAGAATTATTTTCTTCTGCTGCGTGTGCTGGAGCTGGGCTGTGCCTCCATGTGAAGCTGTCCCCAAGGCCTCTGTCCCAGCCTCCGACTCTTCACCCGCTCCCAGCTCATTCGCAGCAGTGGTGACTCCCTGAGAGTCAAGATGAACGTGCCACGTGCTCTGGGGTTACCGAAGACGTGTGCTTCGTGTAGGCACATCCTTTGCTCTCCAAGCAGAGAAGCCTCTCAAGAAGCACGTGTGCCTGGGCATGGAGAGCAGCCCATGCCCGGAAACTCGCTCTGACCAGAGGAGTTGGCAGCAGGGCTGTTTACCCTCAGTTTGGTTCTTTCCCTGTTTAATTTATGATAAATTAGCGTTAGTTGGAGATGAAACGGGAAACTAAACAAATAAAAACCCAAATCAAACAAATACCAAAACAGCCCCAAGTCTTCTGTTTAAAAATGCGGGTTAATCCTCCATGGCTTTCAGAAGCATCCTATAGCACACTACTAATTAAGATAAGGTTATCATTTTAAGTTATACCGGGAATGCAATTAGAGCTCTTACTAAGAACTGTAGTAATCAATTTTATACAAATTATTCAGACCTGGTAAGGTAGAATGCAGTTTTAATAGGACAGGAGAACACACTGTGTTGTTATTAAATATAATGTAGATTCAAATTACAGCCATATGCTGTACTGCCACTCACTCAGCCATGTATCCCTTTCTAAAATATTTTCTTAGGTAGGATTAATCCAGACTTTTTTTTCTTTCCTTTTCCATGTACGGTTTCAATTGATTTTTGATCTTGAAAAAGAGCCTTCTAAATGGATATACTGTAAATCCAGAAATGAATGTAGAGAAGGATTTTGTATGCTTACTAAATAATATAAATTTCACATGTACAAATGAGTATGAGTTGATGTCAGATGCTGATTTAGGATCTGTGTAGCTTGTAGATGTATGAATTTTCTGCAAATACTGTAGGCAGTGGATCAAATCCAGCCCCTGTTTATGTAAGTGAAGAAAGCAGAGTGGTCACAGGGCCCCCTGTGCACCAGACTGGATATTTCTGTATCTTTGCACCTGGGCCAAACCTCAAAATATGGAAAGAAAAAAAAAAAAAAAAAAAAAAAAAAAAAAGATTGTGTGTTAATGGAAGAACTATACTTACCTGCTTTCATGTTTGTTTATTCATTAAGATACACCCATTGCTCAGAAACGGTGTGCACCATAGACGTGCAAGCTGTAGAAGTGTACTGTCATGAAAGGGATTCACAGTCTCATGCGTACAACATGGTATTTTTATCTCTGTGTAGTGTCCTTCTGGCTCTATTTTCAAAGCAGAGAATGCTTCTCCTTTAGGTTTTCCTGGAAGAGTCATCTTTAGCAGAATCACTTCTTGTTATCTTGCTCTGGTTACCTTTTTCTTTCGGAGCTCTGCAAACTTGTATTCCTTGATTTACAATCATGTTTTACGGATGCCCTTTCCTATATTCTTAAAACTGGATGGCGTTAAACTGCAGCTAATCTTGAGTGTATGTGTGGTCTTAATCAATAATTTCAAAGCTGAAACTTTAAAACAATGACTGTTCCTCAAGCGTAGTTAAAAAATCAGCAAATTTAGAATAAAAACTTTATCTAAAAGAAAACAAAACATGTGAAATGTGGGTGAATGCACATTTAAGGCACTCCACCAACCTTAATTCTCCCATTTAACAACTTGGTGATCAGTGAACAAAATTATCTGAGTACAGATTAGAGGAAAGTTATTTATAAAAATTCATTAGATTATTTCTTGGTTTACTTTTTTCCAAGGAGACGTTAAGATAGTTTAGTTTTGTATTTTATGTATCTTTTATAAAAGAAAATTTTCATTAGAATTTGTAACTTTGTTTCCCTTGAAACGCATACTAGAAGTGTTTTGGTGAGAATTATACAGTCTTGTGCAAAGTAGGAAATGAAATCCTCTAATTTCTGCCACAAGTATTTTTGCACCATGCTGTCTATTTTAAAGAATGGTGTCTAATTAACTCCTTGCTAAAATGTTCAGTATGTGGGCCAATAGGAAACATATTCAGCCGTGTTTATCCAAGTCACAGTACTGTGCTTCCCAGAGCCCCTGTTATTTATGTTTTTCTATTATCTGGGCTGAACTTACCAGCCCCACTGACCTTACGGTAATATATTGTTGTACTGCATTTAGTAAGGATGATGCAGATGGCACCCTTCTGTTTTAAGGCTGGATTTCCTTTCAATATACAACCATAATCCAGAGAAATAAAATTGCTCTTTAATCAGGAATCTTGTTTCGTTTGAAGGAATACTGCATGAAAAGACTGGTTGTCGTCGCAGTTAAGTTGATTATTGGCATGTGATATTAAGTGGGCAATAGGGAATGTTTCTGTGGACGCAAGCCACTACTTTCTATCAGCTGGAGAAGCTCAGGTTTGTGCTGGATAAGGGGTTATGTGGTGTTAGTACTTGTTTGATGAGGATAACATTTGCTTTCAATTTGCTAGCATGGGAAGCTGTGACTGGAAGGTAGAGCTCTGTGGGACTGAAAAGGTGTCTCTGGTCAATTAAAAGACACCGAAGCAGCACAGGTAAACATCCATGTTACGTGCATACATGTCTATATATGTATATGTTTGGCAGTTAGTCGTTGCAGTTTATACCCAGAATACCAGTAACTGAAGTACTTGTTTTAAATCGGTTATCTAAAAAAAGGAATTGCCATTGCGATGCTATGTTGGGTTTTGAATGTCTTCAGAGAAGGAGATATTAATATAATGTTGCAAGCCTCAGACAAGGGCAGAAGGAGGTGAATTCTGTTCACTAAAATAATATTCAGTTTTCCAAAAGAAGTTTAGATGTAAAACAAAGGAAAAACAAACAAACAAACAAAATCAAACCAAACCAAACAACAAACAAGCAAATAAAACACCAAACCAACCAACCAACCCAAATTACAACACTGGCAAATTTGGATTCATGTCTGAGGAGCAGCAAAAAGTAACACCATGGTGAACAAGATATGTGCTTAAAAAATTGCAAATTCTGGCTACAGGTCTTGGAAGTGCTAATGCTTTACAAACAAAATATCAAGGGAAATGTTATTGTTTGGGGAGAAGGACTCTTCTTAGAAATGTCTAATGTTGTTTGACTGTAAGTTTAAAGTGAGGTAAAACAAAACCAAGCGGAGTTGTGATTGGGGTTTGATGGAGATAGAAGCAACAGTTAAAAAGCGAGTGGGAGGCAGTGTTAACAGTGAGTGATACCACTGGCTCTTCTCCCTCCCTGTTCACTAAGCATTTCAGCCAGATATGTATACCTCATATACATATATATAAAAAAGTATGTATAAGTATATATAAGTATACATATATTTAAAAGTATGTATTATTTATATAGATATATGTATTAAAAAAGAAGTATGCAAGGTTGTATTCGGATGTGTTTGTTGTGCTGCCCAGACAGCTGGGCGACAAGAATGCCAAATGGGGTTGAAATGTGTGGCTATTCCCACTTCAGTGCAGTGCCTTTGGTTTCTGGAAGCAGTCTGTTGCTCTTGCAGTTTGGTCCTTGACCTTCTATCACTTTTGGAGACGTGCCATACAATCTTTGTTTACAGTAACAAGCATGGAAAAACTGACTTCCTGACAGTAATGCTGAACTCTGCGTTGAAACCACTCACAGGTGAAAAAACAGTTCTTCCACTTTGAACTTCTAATGTGTTTCATGTAAAATACCCGTCTAAAACTGGGCAGCCAACAAAAGGAAACCAGTCCTTTGCCCAAGACCAAATATTAACTGCTTTGTCAGCAGGTTCTCTAAGGAGATGGTTGTAGTGCATTTCTGTATGGTTTTCCCTACACAGCATATAATGTGTAGTCTTAAATAAAACACCCCACTGGTTATTTAATTTTTATATAGGTATGATATTAATTGACTGAGCAGTTCAGGACCCTTCATGGACTTCCAGCTGTTGCATATGCAGCTCTGATCTCCACCTCTTCATAACACAGCTTTCTCACAGGCTGGTAAAACAAATTAGGATTTGTAGATTGGTTTGTATGAAGAACCAATAAATTGCACTACTCCCTCGTTTTCTGGCATTTGAATTATACCACCTTTCCTAATGTTCTCTGTTCATCAACCTGATAGTAACGGCTATAAGAATTTTTATGGGCATTTGGGTATTTGCATGAGGCATTTGTGTGTTCTGACTAGATTATCTTTTTGATGTGCAGGTTTACTAATCAAAGCAATATTCGAGTTACAGAGTCAAAAATCAAAGTCATGATGTAAAATGAAGGCAAATCAATGGAAGATTTGTGGCCTGGTTCAGTGGTCATGGTTTTGGTGATGTAAATTAGGTGATGTGTTTTGTAGTAATTAAATATCCCATAATTATGTCAAAAGCTTGTTATTTTACACTTTCAGGAAATTAGAAGGGAACAATAAGAAGAGTGGAAGTTAAACGAAGAGCAGGCTAATGAAGCATTCCTATTTTCCTGCAATTTGTGTGTTCAAGTGATGTGTGTTTTAATGCACACTTCCACATCCTCTGCACAAATGTTATTTTCTTTTTACATCATTACAATAATTACAGTACTCTACATTAACTTATGGTCTGAACCCTTTTACCCTGGTGTATACATCACGTCAGTTGCTTTTGAACCGTGAGAAGAGTTTGGCCCGAAGGCTAACTTAACTGGAGGAAATAGTTTTTAGTAAATCAGAATAATAATGAGAATATTAACCTTAGGAAACTTCCACAAATGCAGAGAAAACGATGTATTTTTTCAGTGTTGATTGTTGTTTGGTTGCATTTACATCAATGTTTCTTGTTCTGCTCTGTTGAATTCCCACATTTCTGCTCTCCTCCAGGACTGCTGCTGATCTCACACAGTTTGCAGGGAACCAACAGGATTTAAGATGTGCAGACTTTAAAGTGCATGCCTTCAAAGTGCATAGGCGTTTTTTAACATACAGTGATCAAACGTGTGTGAATATTGAGAAAATATCACTCAAATTTTAAACATAGCATTTGTACTCACACTGGAAACAGAATCTCAAATATTATTATTAAAGAGCTGGCAAATACAAACGAGTATATGGTCAGTGCTATCATCTGGAATAGCTGAAACTTTGGGAGGCTAATTGCAATAAACTATCCATAAGACATCCATAGAATGTAGAGTTAATGTGGGAAATTTTTCAAAGAGTAGCATCAAATAATCAGTGAATTTAAATAAATCGATCTGCTTCCAGATGACTGCAAGAGAAAAGTGCAGAACCGTGCTTTGCCAGTTTCTTGCGATGAAGGTCTCTGTGCTGAAAATGCAGAAGCAGCATTTCCCTTTTTTTTTTTTTTTTTACAAGCATTCACTAAGATGGACTAGACAGATTCTGATATATTCTACAGAAAACTACCAAAAGGTGGGCTTGCGGCTATTTTTCAACTAGATGGACAAGGGAAGCATATTTTTTGTATAGGGCAGTAGTTAGATCTTCATTCCAGGTACCATACAGCGTCGCAGTATCAGGAGCAAAGGAGTTTAGCTGTGGTCTCACAAAATTCCTTACGAGCTGTTTTCCCCTACTGAAGAGCTCTGTACACTGCAGAGAAACTGCTTCTGGGACTTGAACCCTCAGATAAAGCTGACCTGAGTGTCTCTAAACTATGGCAGTGTGTGTCTAGACATACACTGTGGCCACTAAACATCTACTGGTATTTTGTGTGAAGCGCAGGGCACTTCATGCCTTGGCCAGGAGCCAGCACGGCTCAGTACTTAGACCCATGTGCAGCTCTATGGTTTTTGTTCACTGACATATGTTTGTTTTGGTTTGAGTCAATAAGGTTTGCCCGCTTGAGGTTCACTTTGAGGTTTCAAGTTCATTGAAACCTCAAGTTTTGCCTGGCTTTTGGGTTGAAACCTCAAGCCTAATGAGAATGAATTCTCTATCTGCAGATTATGAAGGGAAAGGTCATTGAAAAACAAACTCCAAGGCCTGATGCTTACTGAGAGTCACCAAGCGTTCAAATGGATCATTCCTTGCAGTATTTAGCAATTGTACATTTCTGTCAAAATCAGCAACTCCGCATTTTACTGATATGCACAAGTGTATTAGTGGTGTTGTGCTTCAATTAAAGCTACAGCATTTCTGCAAGTTTCTGCTGGTTTTCAGTTCCTGATTCCTGGGTGGCGCTGTCTAGTGCTATGCAGGGGTGACAGGTTTTGCCTGCAATAAGAAAAAAGTTAAATTTATGTTAAACCATTGGCCAGATACTTGTTTAAGTCCTGCTACTTCTGCCCAGTCTCCGCAGTGTCTCCGCAGTGCCCATGCTATGCTTAAGCAACATGAAGTTCTGTTTCCTTTGAAGTTAAGTTTTGCTTCAGGGGGCTAAGTCCCAAAAAGGATTTTTCCCAAAAAGAGAAGCTGGTACCTTGAAGGCATTTGGGTAGCTTTCCTCTTTTGAGTCCTAATGCTCATCTCATGTTGAAACTAACTTAGGTCTTCTTCTCTGTAACTGCAACTCTCCTGGAGCGGGATCCAACATTTAATTTTCAGTCACGTTCAGCAAATCTTAGACTTGCAGGGATCCATGCCATAGTGGAATAGTGTACTAAGCAGATAATTAGCCACACGAAGAAGTAAACTGAATCTGGTTGAAAACCACCTGAAAATCACTCCACAAAATTCAGCAAACTTTAAGCAGTCATGAATTATGCTTATTTTGGGATCTCTGTATATTGCTATTACTCTTCATGTTGATCCAGAGTCTACTCTGCTGCTGAATCTTTTTCTGCAAAGACCTATCGACAGTTACATCAAATCCAAGGCAGCTAGTGTATCCCTCAGGTAGCACCAAGCTGCACTAATACAGAGAGCAATTTATGATCGAATGTTTGAGAACAGATCTTGAAATGCTGGCACCAAATTGGTCTTGGGAAAATTTCTATTGATGACACGTCAAGGCAGCATAAGCCCAGTTCTTTCCACGTCTTCCAATTTAAAACCTTTCATGTGAACTCAGGCAGTAGTGATGTCAACCAGAAATTCCTGCTCATGCTCTCAGGTGTTCTCTTTGGGCCACTTCCTACTTCTCTATTCACTGTATGGAGGGGAAGAAAATGTGCTGTGGAGTTCAACTGCGAAAGTCATTTTGGACAGGTAATTTTAGAGTTTGCCCATGAATTACTTTGAGAGTGAACAGTATCTAAATAGAGCAAAGCACCTGTGTTAGAGATTTGGAGAGGGAAGTAAGAGTTAGTTACCCATACTGTGATCAAAGAATTTAATGGGGAGGTTATCTGAAGTGATCTCAGTGTAAGACTTAAATTTTTAAGCTCTATGTGCATAGGGCTGCCTCCCACAAGGACTTTTTCTGTATCTAGGTTGTTTACTTTTCTGAAGAAATGGTGGCTGGTCTTTCTCTTCCTCATTCGTGTCTCTTCCCCTCCCTCCGCCTTCATTTGCATCTAACGTAACTGTGTATCTCTGGGTCAAGTTTAGGGGTATATATTGTATACCTGCTTAGGGGGTATTTCACAAGCTCTTGGCTATATTTGTAAATACTATAGGGCCCCCTTTTATAGACCTGTTTGAAAAAAGTGTCCTGTATTGTGTTTCCTGAATGAACCAGCATCCTCCAGGTACCATGTTGGTTCAGTCCTAATTGTGACTTCTGAGAGTAATTCAGGTTCCATGCACATCTGGTCTTTGTTTTTTCTCCTGTTTCTCATGGGTAACACATGGCAGAACACTGGAATCAGGGTGTCCACGGGGGTTTTAGTGGTTTGGTTAATAGTTGACGTGGAAGCATCTAGATATCAAAATGATCACCAGATGATTGCAATTTGGAGGTGCTGCTGATTTGGACTGAACTTGGTTAAGTGAGTATGAAAACTCTCTTCATTCCTTGGCTCCTTCAATTCTCTTCAGCTTCAGTGTTAGATCTAGGAAAACGTATGCAGTTCAGTATTTCCCAGTAGCACTGCAGTGAAGGCTGTATGCATAAGAAATAGAGAAAGAACATTTATTTCCTGCACATTTATTTTCCCTGGGAGGGAGGTGCAGCACTGGAAGAGGTCACCCAGACAGGTTATGGAATTTCCACTTCTCGTGGTTTTCAGGACAAAGTCACAGCTGACCTGATGCAATGTTGATGATAGCCAGCAGGGGATCACTAGGTGACCTCTAGAAGACCCTTCCAACCGACATATCTGTGATTCTAAGTCAGAACAGATAAATGAAGTGCTGGTATCAAGTGGGAAAGATCATCAGCTCACAGAGTCAAGAACTCCTACAGCTCTGTCTTAGAAACTAATAAGAATGGACAAGAAGCCATTCTGAGACATGCTACTATAATTGTTGTAGCTGAAGAACAATGAGAGTGGTCACCAGGACAGCTCCTCTTATCTTGTAATCTAAAGCCCTGAAGGTACTTACTTGCTGCGCTGAGTCCCTGCCTCAGTAATGTTTATCTTTTGGACTGAGAAAAAGTCATCCAAAGCCTTTATTGTCCATATTAGCTGGCACCGCTTCTGAAAAAACAGTATTATATCCATTAGCTACAGCCTGAGTTTGGGTGTACCAACGTCAGTTTTCAGCAAAGACTTGCCACTGCCGAAATTGTTAAGCCCTCAGGTGAAAATGCCCTCAGAAGACCACGGCAATCTTGTGATTTCTGTACACGCAGTCCTGTGGCTCTCCTGAACACTAACTGCATGTTGAGGGTGAATGCTACTACCGGATTTTACGTAGAATTTAGGCAACTCCTAGGCGCAGCCCATTGCAAAACCCCTTTCTGGTAGGAACCAATAAGAACAAGCTACAACTACCTAGTGCAAATTTTCACAATCTGCTATTGTGTGAACAGTTGGGAAGGTTGAAATCTGCATGAAAGAGCACTCAGGTTTTTCTCCAATTGTGCTTCCCCACGTGAGTGCTAGGCGCCTCTGCCTCTTCTGGGGAATTCTGTGCTTGATCTCCATCATATAACTTCAGAGCTCGCAACGGGATCCTGTGCAAAACAGCTGTGCAGATTCACGGCAGCTATCTTCTTACATTTCCCCGACGCTGTGTACGGTTTCAGTGTAAAGAGCCGGGGAGCGCAGCGTTGCGAGGTGGTGCCTGGCTTTTGCAAACAAAGGGGATGGAGGACTCTGTGCCACCTGGACTGTCACTTGAACAAATGTTAGGAGTAAAGCAAGCTACAAAACGCTGTTTTTTGGATGATAACTTTATGCAGCAGCAATTCCATCGATCATCAAGGTCAGCTTCTTTTTTGCTTTTGTTTCTCAAGCGAGCCAGCCCTTCGGTTCCATGCTCCTATAGGCAAGATGGTAAAACAGCCAAGGATATTAACTGCTTGGTGCCCTGACAGTGAACAGCATTGCGGAGTGGCACGCTCTTGTTCAGGGACTGCCAGGGGTGTCCAGATGTTTCTGCATTATACAGCATGGCACAACACCTCTGCAGGAATTGGCAGGCAAGAGTGTTTACTTCTTGACTTGGATTGATAGCTTTTGAGCCGGCAACGTCAGGAAAACATTGTCGCCGTCTGCAAACCAGAGAGAGACCTGTCATGTCCATACACGAGGAAAAAAGCCTTCTGCTCATTTTTTCCTGATTATTTTGAGGGACAGTGAATTTACTAAAATTACCGGTTACGAAAATGGTGAATGCCCTTCTGCTTTTTGCTGTGGTCGCTCATGAGCGTGGGGCTGAGTGGGGAAAGGAGTGGTCTTGGCAAACAGCTTATTAGTCTCAAATAAATTATTCAGAACACAGGTTTGGATACGGATTGCAGGGAACGATAATGGAGTTGGTTTTCTGAGCCTGTTCACGTTACGAAGACATGGAGTATGCTTTTCAGGAATTCACTTAAGTGGAATCAGCTTTGAATAACGTAGCCTGGAAGTAATATTGCTGCCATCCAGCTAGTGTCTGTGCAACAGCATTCTCCTGCCTCCTGAAGCATTGGTATTGAAGATGGATAGATGGGGAGATATTTGTTTTCTGGCCTTTTTTTTCTTTTTTTTTTTTTTTTTTTTTTTTTTTTTTTTTTTTTTTTTTTTTTTTTTTTTTTTTTTTTTTTTTTTTTTTTTTTTTTTTTTTTTTTTTTCCAAAGGGAAATTATTTCTAATCACTAGAGAGGGGCACGTTTCGGTCGAGATTTCCCCCTCCCCGAGTGACATAGTGGACCGCATCAGCATCCGATTTGGGTGCGTCATGTGGTTTCTCATGTGATGCTGGTCTCACTGCGCTTCGGAGCGTGAGCCTTTGTGACTCTGCACTCTTGGACAGTAGCATCCAGCAACACAGGAGACTTTGGGGAGGAGGGGGAAAAGAGGCATCCTCTCCAGAAAATCCCAAACGCCCAGAAAAATAAAGTTACAATCATTTATTACAGTTATTACATCTTCTTAACTGTTTTGCCTTTTATTTTTAATTCTGGGTCTTCCCTTTTCTCCATTCCTGCAGGCATAAAGCTGCACTGTTCGGAAGAAGCTAGACTGTCTTGCCTTGTATCTACGACGCTGCACCGCTCTCGACACAGCCTGCTTTTCTCCCCATTTACCTGGGCGGCTGCTGCTGCTGTTTCTG
Organism: Pampusana beccarii; assembly: GCA_013399365.1. Lineage (NCBI taxonomy): Eukaryota > Metazoa > Chordata > Aves > Columbiformes > Columbidae > Pampusana > Pampusana beccarii. The sequence continues at coordinate 213,235 of VWYH01000658.1, read as the reverse complement.
CTGCTGCTGGGGCCACTGCAGTCTCGCTGCCTGCGCTTCAGCCCGGCTTGGCTGACTCGAAACTCACTCGTCTGCACATTTGCTAAGGAAGAAGAGCGATGGAGCTGCATTTTTTCTGTTGGTTCTGGAAGCGAAGGGTTGCGATGTGTGTTGATTTTGGGGTTTTCTTTGAGGGAGGGAGAGGGAGGAGAAAGGAGGTGTTAATTTAGGATGGGGTGGGTGAAAGCTTAAAGAAATATTATGTGAAGTAATCCAGTGCTCGACAGGGGCATCAGCAGCAAGAATCCAGCCTCTGCTGCTCCAGAGGATTAACATGGGGAAGCCACAGTGCTGCAGTCGGGTCTCACCTCAGCGTTGTGCTGCAGATGGATAAATAAGGTATCGCGTGTCTGCCTATTAAGGCAAAGCCATGGGAGAAGGAGAGAGTGAGCAAATGCAAATGCAAAGGAAGAAGAAATGCTACGTGCCGTTTGACTGATTCTGTGTATTCTCGTTGCAGAGAGGATGGCATGATTAACAAAGCGATGTATGGATGGAGGGACTGTAAATTGCAGCTCGGATACTCCTGATGCTGTCAGGGAGGGAACTGATGAGCTAGGTGGCTGCAGTGATATCCCCAGGGAGAACAGCAGCAATGCACTCTGTGTGTACATATATGTACGTATGTATGTATGTGCTTTTCCGTGTGTGTGAGCATGTATAGACACGAAAGACAGACATTTCTGACCAATTTACAGAGGGAGTTTGTCACTTTGCTAGGTCAGACTTGATTGCAGCTTGTATATTCAGCTATAGCTCTACACCCATTTCCTGAGGCGGCACTTTGTGAAAACAGATGTAGGCAGAATTCTTTTAAGAAATGTGAAAGCAGATCCTTTCCGCTTGACACCTTGAAGCACTGAATCTTCTGCGCTGTGCTGAGAGAAACTGGGGGGAGGGTTCGTTTTCTCCATCTAAAAATCTTTATAAACACAGCTGTATTCAGTATGGTGAAAAATTCTATACTGTAAATAGAAATGTGATCAATCTAATAAAAATAAATGCATCCCAGATGACTTCTAGACCAGCTGGCTACCACAGTCATCAGATGGCTGTATGCTCAACTGAACGTTTATATTCGGTATTATATTTACATCTTTTTTTTTCTCTTTTTTTTATTAGAATTTTAAAACCAGCCTCTAATTAAAAAGGATTTGTCATCTACTGAAAAAATCCAATGCTCACATTTGGCAATAGATTTATCTGAAATGTAGCTGGGTGTATTTTTTAGTGCCGAACATGTATGGGGGAGACGGTGATTTTAGAGCAGGTAGACTTGTCACAGTACAGGCATATTTAGTTCAGTAGGCAGCTCGGCTTGGCCATGTCTGAACAATGCAGAAACAGGGGAAACAAGTGCCGCACTCAGCTAGCGGAGCTTGGCATGGCTTCTAGCAGCTGCCTGCAGAGAAAGAGATTTTTTTTTCTCCTCTTTTTTTTTTTTCCTTTTATACAAATCCATAGACCATAATGTCATCCTAAAATGTGTACGAGGGGATTTCCCAATAGTCATGGTGAGCTACCCTGCAAGACGTCTGTCTGGCCCTTCCCCTATTTGTTACCCAGCCTACAAAGGCAGCCCTGTGTGTTGGATTATATTTAGCCAGCTGTTGGATAACATTCTTGAGCTGGGGGCAAAGGAGTCTTATTACTCCCGAAACGTAGTTTTCTGTTTGCTTAAAGAAAAATAACCTTGGCGATACAGCAGGCTCTGCAAAGGACTTCATGCCGCTCCCTTACCTTTCTGAAACTGTCATGTCCTTCTAACTCAGGCAGTTTAAAGCAAGCGAAGAGGAGGAAGAGAGACTCTTAACTCACAGCTTCAAAGCTGCAGAGTCGAGCAAAATGTCAGCAGCTTGTAATTAGGAGCCCATGGTTACGTCAGCGACTGTATCTCTCCAAGAATAGCTGTGTGATGTGTGCCACAAAGCAAAGGAAGACAGTCATAACCTGGTTATCAAGCCTGGTTCAAACAAGAAAGAGCAAAATGGATTAACGAATCTGCTGTGTACCTAAATCAGATGCGGATGGATTACACGTACAAGGCTTGCTGAATTCTGCAGTGGTGAAGACTGAATTATCAGTTTGTCAGAGGGCATGCATTCACCGAGTGAAAGTGTGAATCCTTCAGGGGAAAAAAAAAAAAATGCAGATGAACCATCTATCCTAGAAAATGTCTTTCCCAGCTCCATCGTGTACAGGCAGCTGCGTGACACAGAGGCGTGCTCCAAAGGGAGAGACCGGCCAGCCGCATGGAGGTGTTTGAAAGGAAGGGTGTAATTAAACACAAAGCAAGCATGCCGAAATTCTGTTCTGGCATTACAGATCTGATGCTGAAATACCACCCCAGAGAAGACTGGCAGGGGTCTGGTGTGGTTCATATTAAGGTTTCTCTGGTTAAGAGTGAGGCGGGGAGGGGAAGGGCTTCATGCAGCATCTTGCAGCCACATTGAAGTCCCCAGGGCTGCGGGTGGAAGCGGGGTGCACGGATGAGGGGGGTTCTGTGCTCTTAAAGGCACATGTCCAGACCCCCCCAAGAGCTTTCTGACCTCTGCGATTATTTTTAGGTCTGTACAGGCAACTCGGCAGCGTTTAAGCAGCGAGATTGCAGGGCGTGCTTAATCTGCTCCGACTGGCCTTTCTCCGCGTTGTGGCTGGGAGATGTTTACAGGGCTTTTATCAATACCCCTCCACAATATCCAGTGTGTGCCTGTCGCTGGAAGCCTGGCGTGGTTCCCTGCTCCCAGCAGAAGTCGGTTGCAGTTCAGCTCTGTTTATGTCGCTCTTTAATTTACCAGGATAGGTAGATTGCATTATGCAAACAGTGGGGTGGGTTGTTTTTTTTTCTTTTTGTTTTGTTTTTGGACTGTGAACACAAATTTGCTGGAGATGACTCTGTATATTAAACCAATAGCTCTTTGAATTGTGTGTAGTATAAATTAAATATACTTACTTTAATTAATAGAAGGTTACAAAAGCTGGCGTTGTATGGGGCTATTTAATTTACATCTTAGGTTTAGTCAATGAGCATAACCTGCCTGATTAGAATAGTGTATTCTGCGCAGCCAACAGGGTGGAAGACATTATTTTGTTTGTGTTAGTTCAAACAGCTGGTCATTAATGCGGGCCCTATCTCCAGAGTGAAGTGCTAGTGGACATGAATGGCTGCCTGATTAATGCTGCCCCTCGACGGGTCCTTCATCCAGCAGCGATGCTCGCAGCAGAATAATGCAGCGTGATTTGATTGCGCTCTAACAGGGTAGTGTGTCATTGTGTCACCGAGCAATCGAGGTTATTATGGGGCAGGGCAGACAGACGGGACAGTGGGGTTACTAGACCGTGGCATTTTTAGAAATGCAAGCCTGACCTACTTAGAGTTATTCTTGCTGGCTGGCAGCTGCCTGGTGCAGGGCTCCCCCTGATAGGCTGCGGCTGTTGCTAGGGGGAATTAGCATGAATTTTTCCACATACAGACTCAGTGATTGAATGATAAAAGCTGACTGGAATTAAAGAGATTCGGCCCAGTATTATGCAGATTTATCTCCCCTCTTTTTTTTTTTTTTTTCCCTCTCTCTCTCAAATATATGAAAAGGAACAGAAGACAGTTGGTTTCCATTTATTTTTGACCTATTTTTTTTTTACAGGGGAGGGCAGAATTGTTATGAATTTTTGATCACCATTTACTATTTAAGCTGTTGAAATGATATGACAGTGGGCATGCATCTTTAATGTATGGGAGATTCAAATGCTGCCTCTTTGGAAGGGAATGAAATGAATATATTTTGTGTTCTGGTTAGACCGCTGCCTCTTTCTATTTGAAGCTATGTCAGATTCCCTCGTCTGGAAAGAGGAAACATATACCAGATTTTATTGCATAGCATTAATCTTGGCTATTTTTAGCTATCTGTACTACACAAAATTAGTCCTATGTTTATGTTGGTGGATGAAATTAATCCCCGGGCTATGTCTCCTATATGCAGAGACAGAGGCCCAGGGTATGCTGCAGTGTTGTGTGTCATGTTAATCTGAAAAGGTATTTACATACTACAGACATATCAGCACTTTCTACCCAGCAGAGAACTGATAACCTGGCCTGTAATCAGATCAGCTGGAGAACCTCTTCTGGATTTTGGAGTATTTTTCAGGGTTTGGTTTGAAGTTGGATTCTCTAGATGGACCTTTTTCTATTACCTACATCGCCTAAAATAGTGCTATATTTTCAGAGAACTCTGTGCTCCCTTAGGAAGCAAATAAAAACAATACTCAGGGAAGAATCCTTTGATGTAATTATGAATATTTCCTTTGTTATTATCACTAATTATAGAAGATCTTTGTTTAAACCACAATTCCCCGTGTGATCCTTTACAATGCAAAAAAGTTACAATTCCATGCTTATAATTTTAAATTAATTTTTCATGGCAACATATCATAACATCACACTTGAAGAAGTGGGAATTTTCAAAGTAAGGGGCAGCTGGGGATGGGGCAGAGGCACCCAAAATCTTTCGGAATTGCAAAATGAAAAGTGTGATTCGGTGCTGAAAAGTAGTGAGCTTGTGCCTAAAATGGTTTCAAGACAGCATGTCTGTCCGGGTGGCCAGCAGCCCCCTGGGCAGTGAGGTCCCCGCCTTGGCCCCTGGAGTTTCTGGGGAAGATGTGAAAAGGAAGCAATTGGAAAAGGAGGCACACATTTGAATGCGCTTGGTGGCCACAGCAAAGCACTCACTTCCTACAGATCTGAATTTCCTGTGTCTCTTTCCTGGCCTTGATTCATCACTGAAACACTCACTGCTTCCTCCTCTGCCCCTTCCTGGCGTTTCCGTGGAGTGATGGTTTTTTAGAAAAGTAAAAGTGAGGAGGGGCACTCTTTGATGCCCAGTGATTGTGTTCTCCTTCACTGTTCCTAGAGGTGATTCCAGAAAGTGAAACAGCAGTTTTGGTCCCGCTTCCCTCAGCAGTTATTCTCTTGATTGAAGCCTGATCTCTTGATCTGCTTTCCCGCAGGATGCTGTCAATGTCTGTGGCTTCTCACCTGGGCTGCGGTTTTCGCATCGGTCTTCCAAACTTACCTCTGTGTTGCGGTGTTTGCTGAGCTGCTCCCCAGTTGCTTTCCCTGTGATGAACCAGTTCAAGCGATCAGGGAAAAGGGCTGGGGCATGGCCAGGTTCGGCCCATCCCAGTGCCTCCTCGGTGGCTCGTACCAGCAGCTGGGCAGCCTCTGTGCCAACAGAAGGGCAATACTGGCACTGGAGCCAGTTCCTTATGGGAGGGGAAGCCAGCTTTGCCTTTGGGATGCCAGGCGACAGCCAGCCCTTGTGCGTAATTCTCTGCTGAGGTTCATACCCTTGTTGGTCGTAGCCAGTTGTAGTTTCATCCAGTTCATGCGGGATATTAGCTAACTTGGACTTGAGAAAATCAAAATTACCATGCAATATCATTTTAATTTCAGAAGAAACCTCTTCTCTCAAAAAAATTATTTGAGTGCCATCTTATTTTGGCGTATTCCTGCTAAGAGAGAGTCGAAAAAATGCAGCAAAAAATATAAAGTGTATACTCTGTGGAAAAGAATTGTAGCTTTGATGTTTGTTTGGGATTTCAACGCAGTAAACACATAAAACAAACGTCAAATCAGACAGTTTAACAAACCATCAAGAGTTATTAAATGTATCAAGTGACATATTAAGTATAAAAAATGCAAATCACTAGAAATTTTACTCGACATTAGGTTACTTTTCTGAAAGTCTCTTTAATGGGAATTATTCCAAATAAATGAATGTGTGAATAATCTGATCATAATGCTTTGGGTAATTATAAGTAGCAGAAATACGGAGTTAATGAAACCAAACCAAAATCTTGAGCTGTGTGGATACGTACAAAGTGTAAGAAACAGGATGATGCAGGAGTTTGAAATATATGTCTGTGTTGAAAATACTGTCAATTGTGCACATTTCTTTCAAAAAACGTGTTAATCATTTTCTGATTTTCTCCTTTGAGGTTTCTGTTGTTGCAACAACTTAGACCTTCTACCTGGAAGTTGCTTACCTACAAAAGATTGTGTTGTATTGTTTAACATTCTTGTACCATGACCTCTCCTGTGAACTATGAAAGATCTGTTATGCTGAGTTTCATGGTCTAGGGTGGCTAAGCGAGTGCTGATTTACTGGTAGCATCTTCAGGCAACATTTTTTTTTTTTTCCTTTCTAGCAAAAGACACAAAATCCTGCCTTCATTTGCAGCTGTGAGATGGCTGTGCTGCTTGGTGTATTCCTGACCTTGGAGTCTTGGCCAGTCACGGATTTGTTGCACATTTTGTGATGTTATTGCAACCCTCTGTTTTTCTGAAAATGATCAGAGGATATGGGATACAGAGCGACACATCTAGATTCCCACGAAGGGATTACAGCCATAGGGAGTGAGTTGACTCCCAGCCTTCACCTCCTGCCAGGGCCATAAAGATCAGTTCTTCTGCAGAAAATGTGTTTTGGTTCTGTTTTCAAACCAAAAGTATGAGGAATTGTATTCTATTTCTGAAGAGACTGGCAGTTGGCACATTCCTTTTATTGCAGTGTAGTAGAGAATACAAATGTTTTACAAATTAAAATAATCCTTACAACATTTTTTTTTCTGTGATCCATTAACATGGAAACAAATTCTGGAACATGCTACTGTCAGCCAGGAGCAGTGTTATTGTGGCTCCCACATTCATGCTTTTCCTGCATCCATGGATGTGTGTGCCTATACACTCAGAAATGCTGTATACATGTAGTGTGTGTGAATGTGTATACAAAACACAAGCATAACTTACGCAAATATGGCACTGAAACGTATCGTATGTAATCACAGTTGTCTCAGGGTAGTGCCAAAACCTGTGCTTCTAGATGTATGATGCTGGGTTGTCATAAAATTCATGCAATTCTGGTGTGTAGCATAACCACTGTGTTAGTTCTGTTATATTCACCACCAGCACCAAAGAAAATCACGATACTGTGTAATACAAGGATAACAAAAAGGAAAGTGGGGCAATACTACTTAGATAGATGCGTTTCATAGCTACTCATGCCCATTTTGTAGTCAATAGCAGTGTAAAGTAAAATGCATGATGGGCTGTTTAAGAGAGATATTTTATATTATTGTTAATTCTTCTGTCCCGACCTTAGGCCACACCTACTTCAAAAGCAAATCCAGACTCAGATCTTGACAGAGATCATGACCCTGTTGAAACCAATGGCTGTTTTATCCTGGAATTCAGTGGAGCCAGGCTTTCATCTCTGGTATTTTCCCCGAACATGTCTTTTTTTCTGCTTTTGCTCCAAAGTGTGGTGTTTCTATTTCTACTTTTTTTTTTTTTCCTCTGTTCCTCTGAAAATGCTTTGAAAGCTTACTTTTTTTTTGAGCAATATACTATATCTTGAGTCTCAGAAAATGTGGAGAAATATCACTTCACTGCCAGGCAGATAAGGTTGAGTTGATGTTAATCTCCATAGTTGCTTTTTCGTATGCTTCTGCTTTCATCATAAAATGCTTTTAGTTTTGGTTAGATGGAACAACAAGTGAAAAAATGAGTATGCCGGGGAGAACCTGGTCTCTAACAGGCTTCAGAAACTCAGGTAATGAGATGGCTTGTGTCTCGGTCTACAAAACTAAGGCTTATATCAATGTAGGGGGAGGCCAGACACAATAACCTTTAAAAGGAAATGCTTTCTAGCTCTCTAGCAACTTATGCTCTTAGCATCATTGAAGTTAGTGGTGCATTTTTTGACACTTTAGTGTTGCATAAACAGTACTCATGCCAATATTCAATGAAGCTATTCATTTAGAGGTAGGTATACCACAGTTGTGTCTAGATTTGCCTTGGTTTTCTTTCTTATACACAGACATGGTAATTAGGCTTTTCTGAGGTCAACATTCCGATATTTCAAGGCTGGAGGTGTTTGAACTGATGGCAGTTAGCAGAGGACATTAGTGATCGATTTTGTGCAATATTTTGATCATTCGTAAAATATACAGAATGAAGGAAGTGATGCATTGCACTGCATACGTGGTTTGGTTATTGTTGAAACAAATTACTGATGAATCTTAGTTTGAATAACCTGTTCATGACCAGTAATGATGGCAATGTATGATAGCTCTCATCTGCAATTCCTGCGTGTATGCACAGATACACATACACACCATTTTAGCTGAGCTAAAATTGCTAGTTAAGTCATCTCTAGCAGCTCTTTGTATAATATTACTCCTTTGTAACTCAAACCTACAGTTGTTTACAATTTATAGATGAGACCACAGATTCTGTTATTTTTTTTTTCCCCTCTTCGAGTGACTGGTAAGATAATGTCCCTTTGTGAGTTTTATGGATAGATCCTTTTCATAAAGGAGCAGAAATTCCAGTGCACACCAGTGCCCTATTTGCTCTGTCACAGCCAGTTGATCTTGTTTCCATCGAGTGTTTTCTGTTAACAGTCATGGAGTAGCACACTTGTCTTCACATTGGACTTTGATTTCTTGGCATTATACTCGCCATTCCCAACATTTTTGTGGCTGTGAAGAGATACTTGCAAATGTGAAAAGTAGTCTCCTCTGGTGCTTGTATTTGTAGTGTTGGTTCACGTTTGATATGAGTTTAGCTGAACATGAGACATGAAGATTAAGCACTGCCCTCCGAAATGTTTTGCCTTGTTTTATGAGAATAATCTCATTTCTCTTAGAAGAAGCTCAAGTGAATGTCAGGCTGATGAGCCCAAGCAAACAGATGATGTTTGATTTCACAAACCAGGCATTTGTGTTATGGTACATTCCTAAGAAGCAGGACAGGGAGCTACTGCTGTGCAGATCAGTTTGGTTGAGTGTTTTCAAACAGTGGATCATCTGAAATCAGAGCTATGAGCCTGACTGAAAGCCTGGCGCTGGTGGGGCTGTTGGGGAGCTGTGCTGACCAGGGCACAGTGCCTGCTTGCACAAGTCTCCAAAGGGATCCACCAAAGCTTCAAGTGCTGCCCACAGTTGGTTGCCTTCTTTGTTCAGCCCAGCTGATGCTGTTTTCAATTCAATGGTGCCTACAAGGAGAGGTAGTACCCATCATTTAAAACAGCTCTCTCCCATAAACCTTGGCTTCCTGACAACATTAGGTAGTCCTGGCTGCCTCATATCAGTGTTAACTTTAATACGAGTTCGGAGCATGGAAAAAGAATCAGAAGGCAGACAGAATTTTGGGACAGCGGTGTTCTATAGCTGAAGATTTCTAAATGGGTTGGTCATTTCTGTTGCAGAGGAAGTTCAAAGAAATGCAAGGCAGTGAAGTTTTGGCTGTACTGCAGTGCTGCTTAATGATGGAGCCCAGTACATTCAGTTAAAACTCTGGGCTTGCTGCAATTCCTTACTTGCAATACTGCAAATCGCAGGGGAAGAACAAAATAGAAAAAAAAAATAACATTGTTTTCTCAGGAAGAAAAATATTTTTAATAAATGTAGTTTTATGGGTTTTGTTTCACCTTGATGAGTCGGCTTAATGCTCCGATGTATGTTTATGATGTATGCAATAAGAACTCAGCATGTATTCACTGGACTTTATTGTAACATTTTGTATTACCAAAAAATTTTTTGTACCCCAAACTGGATATTGTAGACTGAAAAGCAGACATAAGCAGTCAGAACACTGAACATATGATTCTCCTGAAAAATGTTTATATTTTAAGACATTATACCAGCATACTTTGACATACAGGCAGATCTGAAACTTGAGGAGAAAATAACATCATTTGACATTAATTCATGAGGAACTGATGTATTATTGAAGAAAAATCATTCTATAACATGATTTTTTAAAAATTATTTTGGTGGTTACAGTTGCTTAGGTTGAATGAAAAGAACTGAGTATAGTCATAAATACAAATTCAGAAATAAGTGTCCCTGTGGAACATAGAAATCTCACAAAAACAGTTTCTTGGTTATTTCCCAAAGTGAAAGGCTAGGATTTTTTCAAATGAATTACATTATTATTTGTAAAAGTTATGGTTTTGTGTGTAGAAGTTGTTTTTTCGGTGGAAAGTATATACCTTTGTTATACACTATTGCTTTCTATGCCAAAGTTGCGTGGTCAGAATTCAGAAGGTGGCACGTCATTCCCAGATGAATGAGAAACTGGTGACAGAAGTGAAGTGTGTTTCTGGGGTAGTTTTGACGCAATGTGCTTTATCACAGAGCAAGTATGCAATTTAACTTCCCTGAACATAGGCAAAATTCATCATAAGGTGGTACGTTTTCCAGAAATACCCCTAATGTGCGTAGCTACAAGCAGTGTTCAAAAGAAGCTCCACCTTTCCGATGTCACTTTCCTCTTTGCTCTCACATGCCCTTTGCTTGCTTTTTCTGAAATTATCATACTCCATGGGTTTATTACCAGAAAGCACTCCACTCCGTTCATCCACTACATTCAGTTCTGCAGAGGCTCCAAGCACTTTACGTCCTGCGTTATCATGGCTGTTGTGTGCAAATGCTTTTGAACATTTGTTTCCCCTTGTCATTGAGCAATAAGGACTCAACATATGGTGTCTGAATATTTCTAGATTCTATAATAGATGGTACCCGCGCCTTCCTGATAGCCATTAGAATATAGATGATATTCAAGCATGCACATACACAGTTTTTTAAAAAGGATGAAATGGCTTTCTTTCACTCCTTAATCCTATGTCAAAAGGTAGAAAATGCAGGTTCTTTTCTCTATGAGCTGGATGGACATCAGAGATTCTTCTCTTTCATTTGATCCCACAGCCCTGCTTTGAAATGTCTGCTATGAGATGAAAAGGGTGTAGTTGTACTTTTAAAACCATGAACCTTGCACTTTAATGAAATAAATGGCTCTTCTTTTTATTCTGGGGTCTGGGTTGAGACAATACACAGAAGTAAAAAAACATGGATGTCTTCTGTTTTATTCTCTCCTGGCTTCCTTCCCCTCCACTTTTAATTTGTTTTTGGGATCTGGCAAGGAAAGCATGCTGAAAAGGCCCAGTGTGTTGATGTGTGAAATTGAAGGAGTTGCTCATTCTTATGATCCAAGACACTGTGCCCTTTGACAGGGTTAATATAAAAAGAAACATACTGGAAAACGCACACCTAAGTATGAAAAATTCCTTGAACTTGAGATATGTTCATACAAAGTCAAATTTCTACAGTGTGGAAAGCATTAAACTTGATCCAGAAAAAATGTGAGGTGCCCCAGCCATTGAGATGTGAATCTCTTTAATCTGCAGAAGCATTAGAAAAATCTGAAACATGTGAAAGTTCAAAAGCTGCAAAGCTGTTACATGACTTCTTATTCATTTCTCAAATATTGTAACTTTCTATTGAACTGTGAAAAGGCTTTTTCGTGTTGTTTTTTTTTCTTCTCATAAGCAGTATATTGGTCACTCACTAATACATTATTGCACATTGCAAAGATTAAAATGTGTTTAACTGGGTTATATCTACTTGGATATAAATTTTTGATCGATTTTAGAACATTTCTGTAGCATTTCAATAGTTGGTAACTTGCGCTCTCTCAGCAGTTGCTGTTAGGGACTGGGAAAAGGTTAAGACAGTACATTTTTTCGTGAGTTGGTGGTGGTGGGGATTTTTGGTTGTTTGTTTGGGGTTCTTTTAGGATCCAAATCTATTTCACAGTAAGTTTAGATGTATTTTTAATGACAAGCTCTAATTTTGCATGAGGGCTTTTTAACTGTACGTGTGCTAATTAAAAACAAAAAACCTGACTAAACCAAAGAAACACCAAGTGCCTTCTTGCAGGTTAACTTTACAGCTTTAAAGCTGTTGTGGTTTAACCCCAGCAGGCAAGTAGGACCACACAGCCACTTGTTCTCTCTGCACAACCCAAGTGGGATGAGGGAGATAATAAGAAAGGGAAAAAAACCTCATGGATTAAGAATAATTGGATAGTAAGGGAGAAGAATGTAATAATACTAACAGAATATACAAAGCAAGTGGTGCACAATGCAGTTGCTCACCACCTGTGACACCCGTAGCCCGCTCATTTCCAGGCAGCAATATTTGCCCCTTGGCCAGCTCCAGTTTATATACTGAACATGACGTCATATGCTATGGAATATCTATATCTCTTTGGCCAGTTTGGGTCAGCTGTCCTGGCTCTGCTCCCTCCCAGCTTCTTGTGCACCTGTTAGAGCAAGGGAAGCCAGCAGTCCTTGACTACCTGGCAACAACCTAAATGTCTGTGTGTTATCAACATTCTTCTCACACTAAGTCCAAAACACAGCACTATACCAGCTACTAGAGAGAAAATTAACTCTATCCCAGACAAAACCAGAACAGAAGTACACCAAGAGGGTCTTCAAATTTGGTGAAAACTTACTTCACAAAAATGGTGTGTTACTGTTACCCACTTGGTAACAGAAATGCTCAGCCCAAGGATTTCCCATTGTCACCAACACTCTAAAGTGCACATATACCTAATTTCAAGGGCCAGAATCTCCACGCCTGGCCCCAGGCTGTCCTCCTTCTGCTGTAGCAGCCAAATCTCCTGCGGAGTCTTGGGCTGCCTGACAGATCTGGCTTTCCCTCTGTGGGAGTATTAACTTTTTTTGCATCTGCAGTTGTAGCATTAGGCTTATTTTTGATACCTTTGCCCTTACTGTGGTCAGTTACAGCAGCCCTCAAGTTTTCAAATAGTTGTCTCTCACTGGGGTATGAGTCATGCTTTAGGCTGTTTGCTTAAATGAAGTACTGGTTGAGATAAAGTTGCTGGGGAGGGGGGTCCCATGTGTCTTAATGGTTTTGTTCTAGGAGCTGCCAGGGATGTAGTGTTACAGCGCAATGTCTGAAACAAAAATAGTTCCTAATACATAGGGTAACCGGCTTTCTTAAGGGCAGAAAGAACAGAAAGTTCCATATTCTTTTCCCATTTGAAAATCAGCCACAAATTTTTGTCAGTGAAATTCCTGTGAGAAGATAGTATAGTGATAAAAAAGAGTTGGAGTTGATTTTTAAAATTATGTGCAACTGCAGAATCTGACAAAGAGGCTTTCGAGTCCACTCCCCACAAAAAATGTCTTATACACTTAAAAAGACAGGGAGAGGCCTGTTTTCCACACGAAAATAGTTGGCAACCTGACTTTCATTGACTTGCCAAGAGATGTATCAGAAGAACTGAGGTAATCCACTCATTTCTGAGGTGGTGAAGCAGGAAAGTCCAAGTATTCTGTGGGTTAGAGATGGGGGGTGGCTGCAGGAGCAGAGGAACATCAGATGAGAACTCCAGGATCTCTGGAGGAGACTATGTTCTCAAGTAATACTCATCATTTAGAGTTATAAAATCTAAACAAAATACATGTCTCAAACCTGTGCCAAGACCCAAATTGTTTAAAGGTAAACATTAGATAAGGATTAGCTGTAGTCATTCTGTCCTGTGCTGCAAAGGCCTCACAGCACAACAAAGGACTATTGATCAAAAAGGTCATGTAGAAGAGGGCAGGGTTTGAAGAAACTGAATTAAAAAAAAAAAAAAAAAAAAAAAGCCCAAACGAAGCAAATGCAAAAATAGTAACTCAGAGATGAATGGAGTTCTGTACATCAGACATTTCTCACATGCATTCTTTTATTTGTCTGTGCTGAAAAAGTAAATATCTATAATTCTCGTGGTTTGTAGAGTGACATCCCCCTGTAGTCTCCAGAGCTTAAAATGGTGAGTAATTACATGTGTTCCTGTAAATAAAATGGAAAATGCAGCAAAAGAAAACATGGCACTGTGCCTGGGTTTTCCACTTCATGCTGTTCTACTCTACATATCATTCAGGGACGCTTAAGGCTGTTCACACGCATGATGGTAGCCAGTGGCTACTGACATATTACTCTAGTATTTAGGCCTTCACATGGTAGCAGAAGCTGCTAAGGCATATGACATGAACAACCTGATGTTATCTTTATCTTCACCAAAAATGCTTCCCCCCAGTCCTAGGCTGTGGGAAAGGGGAATAATTCTTTGTAGCTGGGATTGATCCACACGTTGTCAGCCTCTCATATCCTGAAAAATATTAATAAAGGGCAATTTACTCTTGTGAGGCTGCTGGAAAAGTATTCTAAAATACAGAGATTCTAGTGTCATCTGCAGACGACAATCTGCTAAATGTGTTTGTGTTTTGGGGGCAAGTGGAAAAAGAGCATTCCCTGTGAATGACAAGTGCCAATCTCATAATGTCATATTACCATTACAGATGAATAAAGAAAAAGGCCCATTATGTTATCTCTAACTAGAAAGAAGCCTAACAAAGAAATACACTGTGTTGTTAGGATAGACTTGTGGTTCAGGCACAGGAGATGTTGGTTGAAATTTCTGACTGTGCAAGAGACTTCCTGTGTGACCTTGGGCGACTCATGCACTGCCACGCTTCAAAATGACAGTAGCACCCAGACTGGGAGGCTGATTTCCTAGAGAGATAACTTCCCATTTGGGCGTTCAAATGGATGCCTAAGCGGTCAGATCTTCAAGATGAGAAAAAAAATATTTTGAAAATCTATAATTAAAGTAGGAACTACAGGGCTTGGAGCCTTTTTTTTTTTCTTTTCTCGTCTTTCCCCCTCGGCCNCTTTCCCCCTCGGCCCGTTTTTGGTTTTGTTTTTTTTTTCTTTTTCTTCTCATGAGCGTTTGGGAATCTGATCCTTGACCTCCCTTGGGATTCTACTCTTAGTCATCTTAAGGCATGGTTTCCCAGCTGAAAATGGGGATAACAATGCATCCTTTATCTTACTGTTTGCCAGTTTTGTCTGATGTCAAGGATTTGGAAGAAGGGACTGCCTTCTACGATATACGGTTATTTGACCTAATATTTGAGACTGGGAAAAATTGAGACTTTAGACATCAGTGTGTTGAAAAGGAACACATAAATGATGGTAAAAGCAGTGACTTTGAATACTTGATGAACTCAGCTCAGTAGTATTAAAACTGTTTTTACTTGTTATAGAAAGAGAAGATAATTTGGGTAAGAGTCAGGATTCCTTCAAGGCTTGGGAATGTTGAGATCCAGACTTGTGGGTTAAACACATCTCTACCCAGAGTTAGAATCTCTGTTGAAGTATGTTTTCAATTATATTCTGTTAGAAAAGTAATGCTGAAATTTATCTTAAGTTGTCACAGTGCTTCAGAGCAGGGGCTTTTCCTCTCTCCAAGTCCTTGAACAAACGCAGGATGTGTTGAGGCAAAACTGTTTCCAATTAAGTTGATGCATTCTGTTCTTTAATGTTTCAAGACTTTAACTTAAAGAAAAATCCTGTAGCCAGAGTTCAGAAGGATGATTCAGATAAAATTGCCTGGAAAGCAATCATTTGCCTGGATTTCTGTGGCTGCACCGTGTCGGGCCCTCAGATAGCACAGGGTGACACATAGCCATGAACTTTACTATATGCTGGCAAACGTTGGGGATCCAGCTCTTCTCTGTGTCAGGTCACTGAATATGTAAGAGGGACTCGAAGCATATGAGTTAAGGGAAATAAAAGTGATTCCAGCAAATTTCTCTGTTGCCTGTATGCGATGTAAATTTTTGCTGTAATAAGAATAGCTTGCTCAGCAGAACAAGTTTTTGGAGTTCCAAGGGTTTTCCCTGCCTAACTGAAGCATTCCTGTTCATCACCCATCATTTTGTGGTGTGCTACCCCAAAAACTTCTGTCATGTTGAAGATTAAAAAGGGATTATGTATACACATAGCACATTAATTGTTCAGATTCAGTTCTCCAGCTCAAGACAAATACTTGCGCTTCTACATTTGACACTCTTATTTGTCAATTCTTGGAGATGCTGCTCCAAGGATCGCTGAACAAACCACCTTAGCAGTCTTCTGTATGTTCTTTATTATCTCCAACCCTGCTCCCCCTGCACTAACACTTCCCTGCTGAACCCTAGCCAGCAAGGTTATGCCAGAAATAAATTTGATTCACTGATGTTGGCTGCTTTGCAATGCCCAGCCTGCTCGATTTTGTTTTCCCTCAAGACCAAATTTAAGACTACTCAGAATGCATACTCAAACTGGCTTTGGCAAAGGTAAAATATATGTGGAAATGATGATAGAAATGAATCCTTGCATATTCATTATACTAAACAAGGAACAAAACCCATATGACATAGGAACAAATGGCCAGCTTCTCACGTTGGCCAGTATCTTGTTGCAAGGCTATGCACAACTGGCGGTCAGTGCTGAATGAATTCTGTTTTTTTTTAAAATTTACAAGAAAAAACTTTTTTTTTTTTTTTTAATTTTTACGAGTGAGGTTTATTGTGGACAAAGATCTTACTGAAGCAATCCTCTTAACATTGTCTACTTAGTTGGAAGAAGTTCGTGCTGGTATTCAGTAACACATTAACCATCTGTAGGGACCTATAAGGAAAATATCTTCTTAAATTACTGAGTGTCTTTGCTTAAGAGCAGAATATTTCCTTAACTTCTCTCCATAAAAATAATCTTTTCACCATTAATACAACCTGTCATGCATTGTCTGTAGGACTGGTTGGATGGGGCTTTGAGCAACCTGATCTAGTGAAAGGTGTCCCTGCCCCATGACAGGGGTGTTGGAACTAGATGATATTTAAGGTCCCTTCCAACCCAAACCATTTTATGGTTCTGTGACTGTGCAGTGACAGGGGTTTTAAGAAGACAAAAGCTGTGATCTAGTTTCCTACTTGGTTTTGGTGTGTTTAACACTTGTGTTAAATAATCAGGTCATTTAGAAGTCAAAATATTGAGTTAGGTTATGGATCCAAGTTATCTAGTGCGCCATAACTGTGAACCTACTTACACTTTCTTCTCTTAAAACTAGGTACAACTTAATTTTATACTCTTAAAATTAAAAGGTCACTTGGAAATCTAATACAACATTAAAACACACTGCAATTCAGAGTGATGTGCTTATTTAGGCTTTTTCTTGAAAAGTCAGGTTAAACCTCTCTTCCATCTAAACTTTTAAATTTTTTTAATCACAATCAGTTTTAAATAAACCTCCTGGACTCAGAAGTTACTGGAGTTTTGACATATGCACCATGGGATAATTATTCTATTTCAGGACAATATTTGGTTGCATTATTCATTACAAGTATGCTGTTTCTGTAGTCTGTGTTTGTGATCTTAGCAATATGTTCTTTTCATAGAAAGAGGGTATGTTTATCTCTTAGTATAAATAAGAAAACCCAAGAAAAATAACCATGGTGTGACATGGGTCTCCTTAGAGCTGGCAAAAATATTACAAATGCCCCCTTAATGAAAGATTTAAAAATATATTTATTTTGCTTTGGAAAATTCTGTAATATTGGATCTCATTTTGGAAATCTAGGCTGTGACTACTTTCCGCCTAGAGGGTGCAAATTTTATATTCTGGTCACCACTTCGAATCAATTATTGACTAGCTGAGTAAGTCCTGTCCACTTTGTAAATCACAGCAGAAATATATTTCAGTGAGATGTCAAGCTGAGACTACTTGAATGTGCAGATTTTTTAAAAGAAAAAAAAAAGGTTAAACATATTTAATGACAGAGTAGCAAAATAATTTACTATAAAGGGATTAATGCCCACCATAAAAGAAGAAATCTCCTTCCAAACCAGTGAGTCTAAGATATTTTTATGCAACATCTATCATATATTCAAGAGTTTAATTGATGTACCTTCATTACTCTGAGAATCTATTCTGAAATTATTGTGTTGCTCCTGTAAATGTACTAGTTTCTTCCAGACAAAGAACTAAATGACTTTCACAAAAACTATGTGCACTGCCCGATATATGCGTCATGGATGATTGCAACATTTTAGTATTGTCCTTTTCTTTCTACAAACCTTAAAACTTATTTAGAGGAGAAATCACAGGTGCTTTTGTCTGGAGAGCGTCAGTGTTTTTATGACTGGCAAATATGATTGGCGACATGACTCAGCTTTAACAAGTGACCTAGATGTTGCAATAACAGGCATTATCTCAGTAGTCATAGTGGAGACGTGAATGCTTCAGTTTTGCATAAGCGAGACTGCATGTGGACAGATTATATCGTAGCAAGCAGATCTCTAATAGTCAGAACTGCTGTGCTGTGTTGACACACAGTTTGAGAGAGACAGTGTAAATATTATCAGTGGCTTTTCAAGCTTTGAGTAAATAGGGCATATCAGTAAGTGCCATGGATGAGATAGTGAAGTTATGGATTTTACAATGGCTTAATTTAAACAAGACTATTTGCAACAACAATTGGTATATGTTTACAGTAGGACATTATAGAGACATTGTCTGGTCTGTCTTTTGACAGAAGGATAGCATTTTGAACCATCCCTACTTGACTGCCATCACACTCTTTTTCCCCACCTGCTGATTGCTGCTCATGGTACTAATTTGATCTCAAGGTTTTTTTGACAGAAAAGAGTGTCTGTTGTGACAAAAGCACACTTGCACAAGATATTTGTGGCCAACACATTAATAGTATGAGTGTCGGGCCCAACTCTGAACATTGCCTGATGACTCCGGCTTTAGCCAGCAAGCACTGAACCAGGAAAACTTCGATGGGTCAGGGATTAAATTACTTTCCTTCTTCTCTTTTGTTCTTCCTTTCTTGCCTTCCCTCCCCACCCTCTATCTGGCTTTCCAAAGAACATATATTAATTTTCAGCCCTAAATTATCACTGCAACAATGATGGACAGAAGATCTCAATGTGGCATTGTTGTGCACTGGTCAGATTTTTACGTACTTTTTCAAACAAATAACACTGCTGCTGTCAGTTTTTGATCATTTAAGCTAAACACATGCAGAGAGTAACAGCTCAACATTTTAAGGTGCTCAAATAGTTGCACTAATTTAATAAATAAATGATTGTTATATTGCATCACGAAGTGCCCACCTTTTGGCAGAGCTAGGAATGCATCTAAAGCACAAAAGGCAATCCATCAGTGCCTAAAGGCTTTGAGTCTTTACATGAATTCATGGATGAGTTTACCTGGAAAATGTTGACTGACATTGTAAAACAGAAGCTGGACAAAATTAACAGCAAATCCTCTCAGCGAAGCAGATCTGTTGACTGTCAGCTGCCCTAGATTTTAGAGTCCAAAACCTCTCAGATGGTTGCTGAGCATCAGTGGCTCAGAATGTTGGGGAAATTAGCCTCTGGTTGTGAGGATAACTGGATTCCATTTGTGGAACTTTCAAACTTTTAATATTTTAAATATTTGAGTGAAGGAAAAGTGTTTTGTTTTCATTATTGTACTTTTTCTCTGGTTTTAACACCTAATTTTCCTCAGAGGATCTTAGCATATATGCTACTTTATAAAGGCCACCTTTTGTTGTCCTTACTGAAGCCTCTACCTCTCTCCTCCCCTTCATCCCCCAGGACACCCTGTAAGTGGGTCAATAAAAACTAGCACAGTGAGAGCAATGGCTCCAAATGGAGAAACAGATATCACCTCCAAACATCTCAAAAACACACATCCCACTTCAAGACCCCTCCTCCCCCTTTTATCGTAGGTATGGTTTCAGTGAGGCTTGAGAGTATTGGAATAGTAAAAGCAGCATTGTTAAAGACAAAAAAAAGGGTCGTAAAAAACCTCCAACTACTTCCTCTTGAGGATCTCTAATGTTTCCTGCATGTCTGTAGAGGGGCTGTATTTGCAGCAGTAAGTCTATTTGTTTTTATCTTGCATATAGTGCTAAACAAAGGGATTCTCTTTCTCTTTTATCCTTCTAAACTGAGTTTATGGGAGGTCTCTCTTTTTTCTCAACCCCAAACTGATGCAGGTAATAATTCACATCCTTTTTGATTGCTCTTTCATGAATAGCTGTTAATCTTAATGATCCTTCAATCCTGTATTTGAATGGACCACTACCCGCTCCCCATACACCCTGGAGGATGTATGTCGGGGCACACATATTAATTAGGTAGAATTGTGTAAGCAGTTTTTTCCAAAACCACCAGGGCCAGTTAGTCATCTAGATACTACATAATAAAAGTTCATAAGTTGAAACAAATGTTCTCAATCTTTATGCTCAGTAAAAGAGAGGTTTAAAAGGTGCAAATGGAATTAGGTTTCCTGAAATTCAGAACTGAAACATTCCCTTTAGAAGAAACTGCTACAATTAGTTAACTGAAAAGACTCATATACATATGGACGCACATGCACGTGTATGCATCTTTATCTATCATGCATTTCTTCGAAGTTGGTTTAGGAGCTTAGACTGGAACAAATCTGGCTGCGAGGGAGACCTCCCCTGTGTTTAGTGAGGCATTGCATCGCCACAAATGCTAATCAGCACAGCTAAGACAGCATCAACACTTCAGTGACCACAAAAGAATTCAGCTGCACTGTGAGATGTGGAGATAGAAGAACTGCCTCCATTTGGATGGCAGGGAGGCTATAAAAGCCAGAGCAGAATGCACTGCAAGGCAGAAAGGATGAAAAACTACTTGCAGGCGTAATGCTCACAGGGACAAAGTGAGGGATCCAGAAGGAAATCTGAAGGCCAGAATTACGGAAAATGCTTAAGGCCCTGAAAAAGAGTCTACATGAACATTCAGAAGAATGCATTTTTCTACTTATCCAATATAAACATCAGAGGGAATTTTGAAAATGGATCCTAGATATGTGGAAACTTGATGAGTTAGTCCTGATTACCTTGAAGTAGCCCGTGCTATGTGGCTTAGGTGAGGCTGTGATAGGTACATTTTGTGCCAGAAAGAGAACATTTAATTATGTGAATCTCGTTGAAAGCTACTGCATTGTAACAATGAATATAACTAAAACATCTGTTAAAAAATATAATGAATAGTTTTAAAATGCTGAAGTCAAGGTTCATTATTTGACTTTAAGGTCAGATTACAAGTGCACTCTATCATTCAGCTTCCCCTTTTATGGAGAGTTCGTTGAAGAAAAGGGCAAGGAGGAAAGATGAGGAGGAAAAAACTAGTTCTTCCAGCAGATCTCGTAAAATCCTGCACTTATTTTCTCAAAGATTGAGGTTAATCTTTTGTAGTTGCACTTGAACTTAATCTGCCTTGATTTATAAAAGGTATTAAATTTTATTTTCTGAACTTATCCCTGTACCCTGTAAAATTTTTACATTCAGTATTCCCTCCAGACTTGGGTAATTTCATTTCCATTTACTATTCTCCATGCATAGAAAAAGCAGCAATGATTAGACTGACAGATCATCACTGCTCAGCAACAACACCCATTTACCCCAAATCTTTGCTTTGCAAAGTCTGAATCCATTGCGTTATACACTTCTGCTTCGTATGATCTTCCCTCTTATACAGGGTAATACCACTTTCTAAAACCAAGTAAGTTCTATAAAGAATTTTGAGTAGAGTTTTGCTTCAATTCAGTATTTTGACTTGAAATGAAAGAATGAGTCTTCAGTCAAAATTATATTGTTTGGAAGAAAAGGTGAAGATTCAATCAGAGAACTTTATGAGACAGACTGACTTCATGACAAAACTGCTAATGTTATAGAACAAGTGCCTGTTGGCAGAAATGTACCTAAGCAATTATTTCAAAAGTCTACAGTGTCCTTGACTTCTGTGGATAAAACCAAGTTTCTCCAGCATTACTAGATTTAAAAGAAATGAGGTGATTTTGGAGGCAGATCAAATAAGTATACCTATTTTTTGAAGCTACATGTCAGTAATAAAATGTGAGAATGCATTATGCTCTTACATGTCTCAGTGAAGGTAAGTTGCTGTTTTTTGAAAAATTTTTATCGGTGTTAGAATCCTGTAGGAGGATTTGTGCTATTTGTAACATTGAGACAAATTCCTTTCTGACTGTCTTCTTGAATAATTTTTTCTATTTTTGCACCTCATTCCCCCTTCCTGATTGCTATCAGGTAAAGAGTTCCACCTTTCTTCTTCACCATCTTTAACTCTTACAAATACAAATTAAACCCCTTTTTAGCAGGCTTTTTTTTTTTTTTNTTTTTTTTTTTTTTTTTCCTGATCCTTCCAGCCAAGGAAGTATCTAAAGAAAACAAAAATAAATCATCACACAACAAGTTGTGAAATTCCCTACAGCTGGCAGTTTTGGAAAACAAAAGTTTAAGTGTTTTAAAGTAAAAATATCCATGTTTATGCAGAACAGGTCCACAGTCACATTCAATGCGATGGCTGCATCCAGTATCCACTCCAGAAATTTGATCACCTCCTGCCTACAGAGTACCTGGGAATAGAAAGCTGTCTGCCTCTAGTGGTCTTCTCCTGATCATGTCCCACTTCCATTGTTAGAAACATGATGATGGACGAGATAGTTCTTCAGAACGAACCAATACTTCAGTTCCTGTGTAAAGCATTCCTTCTCCCCTCAAGGCCCGAATTTGCCTGCTCAAATATGTATTTCAGTTAGTTTAGACTGAAAATTCTTTAGGCAGAGGCAATATCTTCCCTTTAATGACTCCCCTGTATGTAAAGTTGAGACTATAAATAATCATAATACTAAATACAAGGAAAAGTCCAGCTCTGCCCTTGTTGAAGTGAGAAGTAGGATGCATTCTCTGACACAGACTTCTTTGTTTATGATTTACACCAGTGGTTGTCTATGATAAATATTTTTGTAGTGGTTAATAATTTTTCTCATGGCAAAATGAAAAAGAGGGTCTTTTTGTCATAGTTTGAGACTCTTATGTACTTGACTTTCTCAAGTCTAATGGTTAATTCTTGAATGGGAAGTGGTTTCTGCAGATTTGATAATACCAATCGGAAGCTGGGTTATATTTTTGCCTTTAACAAATGCTATTTGGGGTATTTGCAGGACAGTGTCTTAAGAACAGAGAAGATCTATCAACAACAAACTCAAAGACTGCAGCCCAGAAAAGTATTTACATTTTCATGTGTGAATGTCTTACCATAGTGAACAAAAACAGAATGATGAGACTTTGTTTAACTGGAATACTTTTTAATAAACAATTCTAGTGGTCATTAATTATTAAAAGTTTGCACAGTTCTTAGAGTATATATGCATTTCAGTATGGCAACTCATGGATGTCATCTTGAGGGGCTTGCAGGGTAATATGGCAGAGTGACTGGAACCTTCAGAATTCATCAGCATGACAACAGCAATTCTCCACAGTGCTCTGACCTGATAATGTTTTCATTGTAGTTGTTGAAACTCAGTGTACAAGACTGGCTTTGAGTCCACGTGGAGAAGAATGACAGCTTGGTAAACTACACGTTAAACAACTGATATCTTATATACCCAGGACAGCAACCATGCAGGAAAACAATAAAATCTACTGCTGAAATTAGCATTCCAACAGGGGCCCCTTAAATGTCAGGAGAGGTTTTGGAGGTGGGCATTACCAGTATTCATAGAATTATAAAACATCAGGTTGGAAGGGACTTCAAGCATCATGTGGTCCAACATTTCTTGGCAAAAGCATAGTCTACACAAGATGGCCAGATTATTCCAGCGGCTGATTTTTCTCATTGTGAAAAATTTTCCTTTTTTTTCCAATCAGAATCTCCCCAGGAGTAACTTGTACCCATTATCCCTTGTCTTCTCCATGTGATTCCTTGTAAAAAGGCAGTCTGCATCTTCTTTGTAGCCACCCTTTAAATACCGGAGCACGGTGATAAGGTCTCCCGCATTATTAATATTACTAATATAGCATTAATATAGTATGTTCAACTGCCTCCATCTGACAAGGAGAGCATCTGGTTCTTATTTGTGAGACTTGTGGAAAATGACTCTGCCACCTATGTGCTGGAGGAGGCATCTTGCCAGCGTAATACTGTCTAACACAGGGTCAGGAATTGCTGACAAGGTGCGAAGAGTTTGTGCTTGTTGTAGCACAGTGACTTGCAACATGCCAAACTACCACTCTGCTGTAAGTGAGAAGCATCATCAAATGCAGTGAGCCAATTTTCCTCCTATACATCCTTGGGGTAGCAGCTACAATCCTTTTCTTATACAGCCTGGCTGTGCAAAGGGGAATGAAACTCTTTAATACCAAATGTGTCCATGCTTACCAAAGCCTGTATAAAGATTTCTTTTTTGACTAAGAAGTCATTTGCAAAACTTCAACCTGGATTACTTGAAATAATAGAGCTCTCACTAATACAATATTTTTAAAAGTGGGTGCAAATTACACTCTTTTGCAAGAGCCTTCTGGGCAATAGCAGAAACAAAACAACAGAAGTCAGCCAGACCAGTGAGAGGAGGCGAACGTAAATCTAAGGTGCTGAATCCTAGGGAGACAAGAGTAGCTGCCATTATGAATAATTCTGCTTCTTTTAATTTATTACCTGTCTGCATTCCCCAGCATTTCTGTTATTTTAAAGGGAATCCTATTACTGATTTAGATCAATAGTAGATTTCCCAAGATGTTTGCTTTTCATCCAGTTTTACATGCAGAATAGTTGAGAGGGTGTGGACACCAAAGGGAAACAAACAGCAATGCTAATTTCAGTATTTCTTAATTTGTAAATCAAACTTTGTTTTTCACGAGTCTCTTTATATTCAGTCTTTGCAAACAATAACATAATATTTAAAAGTGCATTTTAAGTGACTATGATCTGAGTGTAAATATTGTCCTAATGAGTTCTGGATATAAAGTGGAGAGCTAAATGATGGAGCCTTGTTTTGGAAAGTCTGTTGTATTTAGTCCCGGCTTAGTAAATGGTGCAGTAACTCACTAAGTGTTCACAAGCTTTAGAAAAACTGTATATGATTCTCTATATAGCTAGAACAATTACTGACAGGTTTTCAGACAACACTATGGGTCCTAATGTCGCTGTTTCAAAGTCCAGGTTTGATTTTTGCTGCTTAGATTAATTTTGAAAAAAAGGTTGCTATTAGGAATACTTGTACAGGAGTCCTGAAGTAATATAATCTTATCCCTTCTGAATGCCATAGAAAATAATTTCCTGTCTTTTTATTTCCCTAAATAACTTTTGGTTTTCTGGTAATTCTTAGGCTCATTCTTTTAATCACTTCCCAGTGTGCAGAGCTGATGGGTAGGGGTCTAGAATACTTCCCCATCCCCACAGGCGTTTTCACATTGCAGCTGTTGATCATGTGAACATATTCATGTTTGCTTCACAGCTGACACCCTGCAAATGTCTGGCGTGCCTGGAGATGGTAAACGTGTTCAGAGCAAAAGGAGCTTTCTTCTTACAGGGATGGCCTGCCAATTTTCTAAGAGGCGAAAGGATTTGAAGTGAAAATAAAGGCTTCTTCAATTGCATTAAGACAATACAGACCATCAGAGAATGAGAAGAAAGTGTGTCATGCTGGGGTATGGATCTAGGAATCTTGACATCAGAAAAACACGTAATTTTCTTTGTATTTATTCCCTTAGAAGTAAAGGATTTCAGAGCAAAAAGGCTAAACATTTCACAGATTATAGATTTTTAGCTTGTTTCACCTCACATTTTTGTAAGAGATTTTCCTTAGCTGCCTCCTTAAAACTTTATTTTGCTGTGAAGTCGATTAAAATTTTGACTGCTGTCAGACTAAGGATATGCTGAGAATGCTGCCTATCACACTGACCAACTGTGTCACTGCTTCTTTGTTCATTTGTCTGTCTGGCTTTTCCTGCTTGTCATTTTTCATCCCACTTTTATACTATAAGTGCCTTTTAGACAAGTAACCGTTTTGCAAGGTGTTTTGTACAGCACCTACACAATTGCTCCTGATGCATGCCATCCTTTTTTTTTTTTCATTTATTCAGTTCCCTTTTCCAGCTGAAAAGCTCCTACCAGGTGAAAAAAGATCAACTCCCTGTTATACCAAATACAGGAAATCTCATATGAATGCAATTATAATTTTGACAAGAGTCTAAAATGTTTAAAGAAGAATCTCCAAGGCATTAACTTCTGTCAGTGCTTGCTTCTCCACTAAAGCAGAGCTCATGCGTTTATGCAGGGACTGAATAATCCAGTCAACTAATTAACTATACATTCTGTCATTTTTTGAACCCTTTCATTTGAGAGTGCATGGATGTTTCCCTCTGTAACCTAGTGAACCTAATATAAGGCAGTGAATTGTCATTTGAGCTGATCTAGCCATATTCCTTTTTCTATTTAAGGAAATAATAAGGCTACAAGGACACATTTATTGCATATCAAATTATTCAGGTCTTTTGTGTTCAGTGAAGCTCATTTAAACAAAAATCTGACAAAGGAATAAATATGTAATGATGAGTAAAATAATGCATACTGGGTACAGATGACATATCTAATTCTAATGTTAACGGACTTAGTACCAGAAGATAGACATTTTTGTGTCTGTATTCTACATTACATAAATCACCTCATTGCGTATGGTGGGCTTACATGCCAGCAAAGTGCACAGCTGTTTTTCAGGTTGACCCTTAGAACACATATCTGTTGCCACAATCTTCTTCTGGTAGTGCATGCTCCATAACTACCTCTGAACTGCCGATCTTTCTCAATTTTTTTCAACAGGAAGGATCCAGTCTACTGTTGGCTTTCTGCTTGCCCACCACCTTGCTGAATTCCATCCTTCTTGGTACTTCTCACACCAATCCTCTCCAGCTGCTCCAGGCAGTGAGCCAACTGATGGTTTTGTGATGACACCATCTGCCCCCTTGAATCATGAAGACATGTCATCTTTTGTACTGCTGCTCTGTGGATGAACGCTTATGCAGTTCGAATGAGGCTATTGAAGATGGAGTGAGCCTTAATATCTGGAAATAGTGTTTTCTGGAGTCATATAAGGCATATAGATACATGGACAGAAGGATTGCCTCTCCAGTGGATGTCTTATCTTCAGAGCTATTGTCTTGGAAACAGTCCTTGATATTTCCAGTAATATTTCCTGCTTTTCTACATATATTCTACTTGTAAGACATAGCCCAGCTACAGAATGGCCAGTTTCTAAGCACTCAGCTATGCTGTAGGCCTCTCAAGCTGTAGGGAAGTGGATTTTCAGCATTTGCAAAATTTTGCTGTATTATTAAACAAAACCCACAACAAAACAAAAATAAACAAACAAAACCAAAAACAACCAACCAAACAAAAAACCATCCAAACAAAAGCAAACCCACAAACAAAAGCACTCCCAACTCCCACCACCTTTCAGTATGAGAACCAAAGCAAAACTCTTATACCATGAGATATTTTACATTTCTTTCTTGTAGGTTACACTTTCGTAGGAGGAGGGAAAGGAATGGAAGAGAGGTGTCAGTCTCTGAATAACAAGTCCTCTTTTTCCTATGTAAAAGTTCTTCAAGAATCAAACACATAAATTTTACCAAATCAGTATGAAGCAGAAATTAAAACTGCAAAGCAGCTCTGTGGAATATTAAGAGTGATTGTATTTGTTTCATTTTGGGTTTTTTTTGTTTGTTTGTTTGTTTTTAAATAGCATGTTAGAAGTGAAAAAAAAAGAAAAAAGAAAAAAAGAAGACTTTACTGTAAATACTAATGTTAGGACTTGATCTGTCTGTTGCTTGGCAGTGTTAAAACCTGTTACCAAACAATTACTCCCAGTATAATTTGCTTCTTCATTGTAAAACAGATGCATACCTTCCTGTTTATTTTTATACGAAAATATATATTTATATCTTCTCATATATATTTTAAGGTATGAGACATGGTCTTACATAATCCCTTATTTTTCTGTCCAACCCCGTCTTTCTTAAATCATCTCATAGCGTTGAGGGGAAAACTGCGTATATGAATGAGAGTTTGGAGGCTTGGAGATGTTAGCAAAAGTCGGGCATTTAAACATTGCACAGTAATAAAATAGAATGAAAATAAGTGTCAACTGCAAGCCAGTCCCACCCACACACGAGCGCAACAAAGTGAGTAAGACAGAGAGGACAGCAGCGACCACAATGACGTAGAGCAAGATGTTGTGGCTTCACACTCCATTCTGTCTCCGAGCAGCCACTCGATAGCACTGTGATCCAGGAACACAGTCATTCCTTTTGGTACATCACCATAGCATGATCTGCTAGGCGTTAGAAGCAGTTCTTTTGTATATTTTTGTCCACTTCTTTATGTTCTATTTTGTGTCAATGAGGACATTTTATACAGATTCATCCGTGAAAGGACTCTTTTTTTTTTTTTTTTCCTGGTGAGGAGGTTGTCCAGGACTATTTATGTTCACAGTAACAGGACTTCTAGGCTTGTGTCTGCAGGAGATGAACTGCATTTTGCATCATTGTCTTCGCCTTCACATTTGGGGTTATCTTCACCTCCCTCTGTTACTGTCCCCAAGGCACATGTTATTTCATATACACATACATTCTGCCATGTCTCATTCTTTGAATAAAAACCATGTTTGGAAGATGGGAAATAAGGGCTGGATTGAATTCTGTAGATATGCATGGAGGAGGCACTTTTCATGCAGATTTCCTCCTTCCTGCATCTAGGTGGTGTTTGTGGGAAGCATCTGCCTTGATATTTTCCATCTTTCTTTTGTGGAAACCATATGGGGCTTTGTGCAACTTTGTGTTTATACATCACTTCTTGTATGCAATACCACATTCATCTCCAACTTTATGGGAGGAGGTTCTATCTACCACAGCAGGCATAGCATGGATTCATCAACAAGACACCATGAAGCAGCTGAGATGGACTTCAGCTGGATACTCCAAAATCAGCAGCACTGCAAGAGGTGGGACTCTGGCTCCAGAACTCCTCTGTCGTCTTTCTGGGGGTAATGGGGTGAGAATTTGCTACTCTTTTGAAGAATTTGAATGAATCTCAGAGCACAGTGCTTTTCCTTCCCTGTCCTCTATTTGGAAAAGGCCATGATACCCTTCCAATTAAATGAGTGCACATCAGTATTTTCACACAAAGACATTTCTAAAAGATGTGTGTTTACGATTTGCATTACTGGCTAGGAAAATTTTCAAAATCTATTAGCAATGATTTGGAGTCAAGAAACGAATTTTCACAACTTGAGTATGTTGATTAACATTTATTCCAATACAAAAGATCGCTGCAAGGACCTCCCCTCAAGGAATGTGTTTTTTACATGAATGTCATGTACCTATGCTGATATTCTTTGGGGATTAAAATACAGCATTGATTGATTGTACCATATTACATTAGCCATCCCACTGAAATCAATAGGAGTATCCATGCAAGGAAGGAATGTAGGTCTGAGCCTTTGATTCCTGTAGCATTCTTCTTTAACCAAAGCAAAATATTACTCTGTGTTTGGATTATGTTCAGTTGCAGCTGAGAGATGATTGTTTGTCTTTCAGATTCCATTCACATGACCACCTTTTCATAACTAATATATGATAATTTATACTACATGCTCTCAGGACTATGTCATGTGAAAAGTAATATTTAGATAGCCAAATATCTGACACAAAAAGTATATGACTATCACACATACACATGCTTAAAAGTCCAAGAAATCACATCTCCCAAGTTGCTCATATCTTTCCCTTTCACTGTTTGTGTTGGTTTCCTTTCAGTAAATACAACTGCAGATCTTTGGCCTGTGCCACATGTCAAATAAGGATAAGAAGCCTCTACATGGAAGTCAGTTTACAAGTGTAGACGGAACAGATATGTAAATCTTAACAGTTTCCTTATATATCTACTAGATTATGGAGGTGTACGTGCAGGGGGTTACTTTTACATGCAAAAACCCATTTATGATGATTAAACAAATTGTGTGTAGAAAATATGTTTAGAGGATGGACCTTGGCATGTACAGAGTTTGGCAGAATAATTGATGGAATGAATATTGAATACCGCTTCTGAGGAGACAAAAATACAGAACTGCCTAAAATCACTAAAAAAGGAGCAGAGAGCAAAATATTTCTATATTTTTCTCCTTATAATGTTTCACTAGATTCTGATTATCTCTTTTGGTGCACTGTCTTAAATCCAATGTAATGATAGGAAAGCACGACTTTTTTTTTTTTTTTTAATTACTTTGCAGTTTCTGGGGAAAGTGTAAATAGCTAGAGTTTAGATTTGGAAGTATTTAACTGCTCCATTTCCATCTGAATTAACATATAATACCATCTTTAATTCTGTATTTATCACAAGAAATTTTTTGCTTGGAAGATATACTTCTGGGAATATGTTAATTGTCCTGTGCCATAATATCATTTCTGAAAGGAATAAATCTTAAATACTCGTGCTCAGTAGGACTGTTCTTCATCTTTGCTGTAATGATAAATACTGAATGTCAGACCTTTTCAGAGATCCAAATTGGAAATGCCTTTTATCTTACTAAAATGAGTGGAAGAACCACACGTGTATGTATAAAAGTAGAGAATTTTTACCCCAAATATGCCTTGCAAAGATAATTGGAAAGGATTAATTTACTTCATGTGGCTCTGAGGGAGATGAATATTCTGGTGTGCTCCAAGGGAATAAAGACTTCAGAATTCTTTACTTTTGCTGGTGTGGAATTGTCTGCAAAGTTTGCAGTGCTCAAGTAGTTTTAGATGTACCTGTCCTTGAAGAAGTTATCCAAAACAAAACCTCAAGTTTTTGCTGTTTGAAGCTTATTCATATTGCTACAGCCTTTTTATATGAAATTTTGAATATTGAAAGTATTTTGTCCCTTTGTTCTTAATATTTGTGCAATAGAATTTCTTGCAAATGCTAAAGTGGAATTATATATACATGTATACTTTTCCATGTATGTTTACACCAAGATTTAGAAACCTGTGTCAATAGAATTAGCCCATGTTGAGGTTGGTTCAGATGTGTGCTAGTGAGTACAGTCTGACTCAGAGAGGCTCAGACTGAAAGACTTTTTTCTCTCCTGGGTGGAAAGCTGGTTAATCAAGCTCTTGTACTATTCATCTGCTTCCATAGTTTTACCTGAGTTGCATTTTCCTTGCTTGGCTGCCCCCTTCTTATGCAAAGTGTCTGTCTCAGCAGTCTAACTTTGACCCATTTGACCATGCTCATTTCCTTTCTGCTGTGTGGCAGTTCAATAAAGGCACTGTGCTAGCAATCCCCTCTCTAGCATATTGCCAACCAGCCAGAAGCTGACATGAACCTTCTAGGAAAGCTGAGATGTGGTGTAATATTCAAATTCACCTGAAGTCAGCAGTTATAAGGTGTTATCTCTGAAAAGCAGAGGGGATTGAGTGGATACACCATGCAAGAATTAATGGGATATCCACTTTAATGCTCTCCTAAGAACGAAGGCATGTTTTGCAGAAATTCTGTCCCGAACACGTGCTGGCACAGCAGCATTTGGGTCAACTGGACTTTCTGTGAGCTGAGACTCTACAAAGTCTCTGTGGTTTGCTATCGATGTCTCTGAGCTAGTCCCCTGTCAACAAAGAGGTTCTCTAGAAACAAAATCTCAAGGAGCTGTATTTACACATCTAAGGAAGGAGTCCCAGAATCCCATTAGGAAACTGTTCAGCTGTAGGATTGCAAAAGTGTCCAATGGTATAGGAACTTCTACTGCACTGGTTGGTACCAAGGTACCAGCATTCAGCTTTTATAGATGCAGATCAGAAGTCTGCATTTCTCCCTTCAATATAGCTGCACAGGAATCTGCTTGAATTCAGAGAGTATATTGTTATCACCTGGTATAGTGAGGCATAGAGTCAGCCTCGGCTGCAAATTCGAGAAACTATGAAATAGATTCTTTTTATAAAGTATATAATTTTGTGAGGCAGCCAAAAAAAACCAGTGACAGCTATCCAAGTGTGGCTATGGAGCGGCAATAAGGCTGTAGAAGAAAGTCTGTCCACCTATGAAACACCTACAAAATATCAGCAGATGATTTATAGTATTCTTCAGTGGGAAAAGATACTTGGGATAGGATCTACAGTGCTTATTGCTATCATAGAAGAGATGCTTACTCTGTTTTAGTTGTGCAGATGTCTTATCAGTCAATGGATCTGTGTGTTGCACAGCACTGTCTTGAGCTGAAACCTCAAGAATGAAAAATTTATCTTTTTACTCATTTGCACACAGGAGGTTGTTCGACAGTTAATTTTGAGGAAATACAGGTAACTGCAGAAAACCTTAGTTGATGCAGAGCTTAACACTCATTTACAAAAATGTTTTCACAGAGGATGAGAAACACCTCAGATCCTCAGAAATCAAAGTAACCAAGCACAGATGGTCAGGTGCCAGGCCCATGAAATACTGTGCCATAAGCAAGTCAGACCATTCTGCAGAAAACTGAGTGCTACATCTTGTTCAAAGCAGGGGTTACATCTGTGCTCCTGTGGTGGCTCCTGGTCTTCTCCTCCCACTGCCACTTTCTGGTTCTGGATCTCCTACGTTTCCATGTTTGTCAGCAATGCGCATGACTAAAGTGGTATTTTCATATTTCAGTGCAGTCCAGGCCCCTTAAAGCAGAGGGTTGCAAGTGTGAAAGAGAGATATGTTGCTCCCTAATGGCTTATTACCATCCCATTTGCAATTCAGATCAGTTCTAAATTGACTGAAATTTTTAAACACGTAGCAAGCAGTTTAAACTAATGATTGTCTGGAGGTTCACATCTGACATGAACTAAGCTTCTGTTCAAAACAAATTGCAAATAATTCCTCCCTTAGAGTCAAAATGTCACTTTTTACACTGTGCATTGTTGCCAGATTTTGTCAGTTACATTAAAAAAAAAAAAAAGTGAACACAAAAACCACAGGAAAACCTGCTACCCACTGAATGTTCTGAATTCAAAAGCGGAGCAACACTCTGGTTATTTTCCCCCCTCCCTCCTTATTTGCAATAATGTATGTGTGCGACTGGGTATCTGTAGCCTGGTCAGAAATCTTTTCCCTCCCCAGCTCCGCGAACCCCCCCAGCCTGCGCTGAAGGCCCTGGGGGGCAGCGGGAGGCCCGAGTTGCCTAGCAACCGCCAGCAGGCCATGGGGCTGCCTCGGCCGCCAGCCTCTCCCCATTGCTGCCGAGTTAATCGCTAACTCGCCTTCACGCCAAGGCATTTTGCCTTGGTCCCCCTTCCTGTCTCTAGCTTGCCCAGGCCTACACAGCCATGGTCCTGAAAATTAGGATCTTGAGGGTGGCTGGGGGGTGTTGGAGGGATGATAAGGTGTAGCAAAACGGGCTTAATCCTTCATTGTTTCCATTTTTCAGCACCCTACCTTCTTGTAATGGCTGCTTAAAGAAGCAATTCAGCGTTTGGGCTCAGTTCCGTAAGGATTTTCAAGTCCGTAGGTTTGAGGATGATAAAACGGGCAGATCTTTAAAAACATCCAGTGCAGTGGAAAGGGTATGTTTAATACGTTATCGAAATTGGGTTTGCCTTGAAAGAAATAACCCATTTGAGTGGACTCACTGGAGAAATCTTGATAACTTACAACTGTTGATAACTAGTTGTGAATAGGGAGCTATTAACTGATTTCTAAAGGGGATGAGCTTACGTAGAGAGAAAAAAAAAATCCAGTTTCCTTTAGTGTAAGCTCTGCATATTTCTGTTTTGTCAGTGATGCCTGCAGGGGAAGTCTTGGGACAGTCTTTCTTTTTTACCCACAGTGTTACTGGATCAGGTATCTTTGTTAGATGTTACCTGAAAGTCTGTGTCACTTAACTGACTTGTGGCTATCTCTGGACTCCAAATAAAAGATTGTTTTTCAAAAATTATCACAAAAACCCCTCTTACGTCCGTCAGGTTATTTGTTAATTGCTATTTATGTTTCCATCTTGGACTGTGCATTGATATACTTTGTACAACATTGCATTTTGCAAAAGCTTTTGCATAGCACATTGTCGTACTAGTTTTTGGTCCCTTTTTCCACTGAGAAATATTTCTTGAACTGTTGTTAAAATTGTAGTTTGATGGAGATCCCTGCTCAAGGAATATTTTTTCATTATTAAGGAGTGGGCCTATGCAAACCTCATGAGTTTCAACAAGCATAGCAACTCAGAAAGCAAATAGCACTCTGCTTAAACACCATAGCTGTTGGTATACTGTGCCACATAAAAAGAAGCATAGCCAGCAGCTCGAGGGAGGTGATTCTTCACTTCTCTGCTCTTATGCAATGCCACTTGCAGTACTGTGTCCAGTTCTGAAGTGCCCATTGCAACAAAGACATGGACCTGTTAGAGCAGGTCCAGAGAAGGCCACAAAAATGATCAGAGATATGGAACACCTCTACTCTGAGGGCAGGCTGAGAGAGTTGGGGTTGTTCAGCCTGGAGAAGAGAAGGCTCCAGGGAGACCTTTTTGCAGCCTTTCAGTATATAAAGGAGGAGTCTTGTCCTGTAGTGACAAGGGGCAACAGTTTTAAACTGAAAGAGGGTAGATTTAGATTGGATAAAAGAAAAAAAAAAGGCAATTAGAGTAATCAGACACTGGAACAGCTTGCCCAGAGAAGTTGTGGATGCCCCACCATGACAAGTGTTTGAAGTCAGGTTGGACAGGATTTTGAGCAACTGAGCTAGTGAATTATGTTCCAGCCTATGGCAGGGGGGTTCGACTAGGTGATTTTTAAACATCCCTTTCAACCCAAATAATTCTATGATTCTATGATTCAGTGCATGCTTTGGAGAAGAGTGTGTGGTGTTTCTTGACCATTTCTCTAAAATGTGTTGTGCATGTTCAGTATGGTAGCACCATCATTCTACAGTTTTGCTCTGCTGTTTTGTCCCCAGTCAGATTTCTGCCATGACAATAGATATTACTCTTAATTTAGGCCAAGACAGAATTAATAATCCCTTTGATAAAGAAGCTACACCATGCTTTGATACTGAGGTAAAATAACCATACAGGTCACTTTTCCCTCTCAAAGCAACAGTGAACTTTTTTTTTTTTTTTTTTTTTTTTTTTTTTTTTTTTTTTTTTT
>VWYH01000658.1:134991-178313 GCA_013399365.1 Pampusana beccarii | reverse complement strand
AGTGAACTTTTTTTTTTTTTTTTTTTTTTTTTGTGTGTGAGTTATAACATACAGAACGAGGGTTATCTAGGTGACAGAAAACATCTTTTGCAGAAAAATGCTACTAGCCACCACTGTATTAAAAGCTTCAAGATTTGCTTTTGTAATGAGTCTGTTTATGTCTTATTCACCTAAACCTTTCTTTCACTTAGAAGGAATCTCAAGTGAAAATAAAAATAAATGAGTATCCTAAACTTCTTGCAAACCATTTCTCGATGCTTTTGCTTTACCTTTTCTGTGATACCATCCATCAAAAGCTAATCTCTCAGTAAATTCAGGCTGTGCATTTCACTTTCTTCCTTCACATGGCCCTTGAGAGAGCACGAGAGAATTTTCTAATACAATAAAGTATTTTCTAGTACAAAATGATAAAAACCAATCTTTTATATTTTCTCACTTTGATGCAACAGGAAACCAGAAGAACAGATTCCTTGCAAAACACAAAAGCCATTTTAAAGAATTACTGATCTGCTTATAGCATTGGCTTTGACATGAGGGCTCATGATCTCTATTGCATGGGTCTCATGAAGATACCATGGAAATCAAATTGATTCAAGTAGCTTTTGTCGTATTAAGTTTTAGCACATGTGCTGTAGGTCCATGATGTTGGAACATCCAGAAGGTCCTGAGGCTTTTGTTAGGCTTGGATAATCATCAAAAGGCTTGGAAGTGTTTTTGAGCTAAATGAGCTATTTTTATCTGTGAAATCAGGCTGGAAATCTCCCAAAAAAATGGCTCCTGGGGAAGATTATTGTTATTTCAATCATCTGGCTAAAGAAAGAGCCTATTGTCATGTATGATTATTGGCCTAATCCTGCAAACCATGCATAGTGCTTTCAAACATGAAGTCAGAAAAGGTAAGCACAATAATATCTATTTATATTTCAGGAATTATTTCTAACTTAGCAATAGAGTAAAAGAATGACAGCAAGAAAAGCTATGCTATATATACCACACTTTGCGTACTTCTGGTTCCTACTGTTTGAATTATAAGTAAACAGAGTAGGACCTTGCTGGGAAGGGACCTTTTTTTTTTCACTGTTAGTGTACAGTAACAGTGACTTGATTAATGAGTGTGGGTATAGTATTTCTGATAATACTGCAAAAACCCATAATATTCTTTATTAACTTTTGACTTATTTGGCACTGAAAGCTGGAGGGAAGTAGTCAGCTTAATAGTGAAAAAAGCTTCATCAGTAGTTGGGAATACTTTTAGAGTTTAGTCATTTAGTGCACAAACTGATTCCTACTCATTGAGTGCACTGAGAGACTGAGAGTGCATTGAGAGACTGTAACTATTAAATATTGTTAGTAAATACTATCCATTTTTATGCTTAGCAAAGCACTTTCTGGTAGCAGACTGGATAAATTGTAAAGAAGTGTTTGTTCTAGAACTGTTCTTGAACAAATTTTGGCTAGTGGCTATGCCATCATTTTTTAATGGTTGTGAAATACAGGAATTCCCGGCAAAGGGCTCTGTCCAAGACATGTCCTCAGGACTTTTAGTGGGGATCGGTGTCAACAGTAAAAAGGAAAGGAACGTTCATCCATCTATATATCACTACTTCTTGAGCCAGAGACCAAGTGCTTCTGTGATCCTGAAAGTCTTTCTTTAACCTCCTTTCACTTATTATAGTTTGTTACCCCTCACACAGTGTACCACGGAAGAACAATAAGATGATGTGGACTGGCCAATATTGGTATAAAATGTTACCACTCAATGAAAGAACTTCAGAAGTCCTTCATGAGGAAAAAAACAAAAAGTTATTTTATCTCGTAATTCAATAAGAAGGCAGTATGCCATGGCAACTTATTCTTTCCTCCCAAAACCAGGATATTATCATGAGATTCTAGTACTTATTAGATGATTAATGGAGCATAAACATGTCGATGTTAAGGAGAATTAGTGATGATGTAAGCAACAGGATTTGGTTTTCCCCCCAATACACAATAAAATTACAAATTGAAAAGTGGGCCCTGTATTTTCCTTTAAAATGTCATTGTATTTTCTTTGTGTTCCATGGAATCTGCCCGTGGGATCCTAAAAAAAAAAAAAAGAAAATCAGAGAAAATGAGAGAAGTCTCTGAACCTATTTTTTTTTTTTCACTGAAGATAAAGGCAGTTTGTACTGCTTTCACCTATATGAAAAAAGATACAGGTCAGAGGATATTAGGCACCATTACTCATCTGTTTTCATTTCCTCCTCATAGTTGAATACATGAAAGAAAATGAAAAATCACTATGAGGAAATGTACAGTTTAAAAAATGTTCAATTATAAGGAGTATATCTAAATATAGCCTTGGAATCCCAATGATAGTAGATATTGTTGAAATGTTATCTGACAGTCATTGAGTTGTTTGGGGAAAAAAAAGTTGGAACACCATAGCTGACATTCCTACCATTTTCCAAGATTGATGTTTATTTGAATTTATCTTCATTCCTAAAGATGGATACCAGCACAAGGAACTTCAGAAAGATAGAATTATGTTTTAAAACTAGTCTTAAACCTCCTTTTAACACTTCACATAAACCTATGGGTAGTCAGTCTTAAGTTTCAACTGAACTGAACATCGAGGCTCAGCTGCAGTCTTCAAGGTTTGCCAAAGTCATTTGCAGGCACAAGTCACTAAGAGCTTGAGGTAGAAATAGTTGTATGTGTGAACAGATTTACAGATCAGTAAACCCAGTAATTTCAGTGGGAATATGTATGCCTATGATGTTATTCCCATGCAAGATCGTAGTATTTGATTTCTATAGTGTATGGATATATACATAAGTATGATTACCGAGTTTACATGTCTGAAATAATTTATTGTTTGCATATATTTCATTTATAATAAGCAGATTCAGTTTAAAATATAGCCCTCAGAGAATTTATGTTGTTCAGAAATTAAACTTAGATGGTATTTGTGATTTCTACACTGTATCCCTTGTTATTAGAACTGTGGATTGCCTCTGAAATAATACTGTGAAGGTAAACTGTATTGTACAGATGAGTTATAGTCTCTTTTCCCACCCCCTCCACACTAGAAGTTAAACTATTGGAGGCTTTTTGTAGAATCTCAAAAAAAAAAATAAAAAAAAAAATTAAAACACCCAAAAAACAAAAAATAAAAAAATATAAAAATTTAAAAAAAAAAAAAAAAAAAAAAAAAAAAAGATGGTAGAGAGATTATCACATTGCTAGTTAAGCAGCTGGTTCCAAATGACATATACTACATACACTGTCAGTAAAATCTTCCTTTCTTTGCTTTAAAATCATCCTGAAAACTATTTCTGTTTGCTCCAATGGTTGGATATAGTCCTAGAGTCTAGGCACAAGTCTTGAACAGCAAGTTAGATTTTTATTTTGCATATCTCTATTGCTCTGTTGTATTCAGTGATAAATGTTCCCAGTGATGAATTGGTTTGGACTTCGTACCATTTAGATTTGATGTCACAAGGTCTTATCTTAAATTTAGTGCAATCTATGGAAGCTTGGATATAATTTTCAAAGGGAACAGAAACTGGGCCTCTATTTCAGCCACATGGATCTTTCTGTTCATATTACTAAGCAACCTTAAATGAACAGAAGAAAACAGCAGAGATTTAAATATGGCAGATTTGGGTGTTGAATAAATAATTAGAAAGCTAGCTATTTTAAATGCTGGAAACCTGAAGTAGCCAGAAGTTAATAGACTTGGAATAAAACTCTTATTGATGTATGTTCTTTTCATTTAGAAAGAAAACGCTTGTTCTTAATTCAATTTGGTGTAAAATAAGCCGTTGGCTATATAACTATTTTTATTGGATGGAAGACAATAGTTGGTCAGGTCTTATGAACATGCACCGATTAATGAAATATTAGTGAGATAAGAGTGTATTGTTCCTATTAGCAACTGAAAAAAAGAGAATTGCCAACTGCCCTATATTGTGGCTTGAACATTCAAAGTCTAAAGGCATTGTCTGTGCCAGGACACTTGACAACGAAGGTGTAGCTTTGAATGTGCTCATGGAGTTCGGCGTCTTTCTGTCTGTGGCAGCTGTGATGGCTCAGAATATTAACCAGATCACTTTTAAATACCCCTTTAGCTAAACAGCTGCAAACCAGATAGCTTTTCAGTTCTTTAGATTTTTTTTTTGTCATTCTCTCTCTTCTTTCTTTATGAAATTAACAACTCATAGTTATACTAAAACAGGCTACAATAAAGCCAGTGCATGCAAGTTTTAAACAATTGTTTTAGCACTGTAATTTTTAAGCATTTAATAAAAGTCATTGTTCTAGATCTAGCCATGTAAGTGTAAAATTATGAATGTCTGCCCTATTAATCAAGTTGCTTTTGAATTCTAAAGAGACTCTGAGGTAGGAGTTTACTCAGTGAGACATAATCGTTTTTCCAGCTCAATACAGAGTAGTCCCATTATTCATGTTTTCTTTTGAATAAGAACTCACACTGTAATTCTAAGCACTTGTGATAATTATA
The DNA here is from genome assembly GCA_013399365.1 of Pampusana beccarii. Taxonomy (NCBI): domain Eukaryota; kingdom Metazoa; phylum Chordata; class Aves; order Columbiformes; family Columbidae; genus Pampusana; species Pampusana beccarii. Next base: position 173,809 of record VWYH01000658.1, on the reverse strand, counting down.
AAGGATATTTTTTTCTTTTTTTTTTCCCCTCTAAAATGCCTTTTTTTCCCTTTGGCATTATAAGAAAAAACAGAATATTGCGATCAGATTAAATTCTAGTCTAGGCATTTGCATGTGCCTGGCAAATTTTACCCATTTTCTTCCTTGACTGTAGTGTTGTACAGCTGTGTGCTGTTAAACCACTGTTGCATATGCCCCAAGTTCTGTGCATTTCAGAGCTTGTGAAAGATGTCAGTTATGACTGTCAACAAGGAATTTGTTTGCTGTACAGGTCATTTTATATATATTAAGTATGGACTCAGTATATACTTAACCAGAAAAAATCTGAGGCAATCAATAATTGAAAATATGAAGACATGAAAGGCCCATTATGTATACACACATAATTAGATATGCTAGTAGCATTATACCCTTATAGAGATGGCTAAAATGAGACCGTTCTAGCCTTTTTATAGCTAGAAAGTTTTCTGAGCAACTGCAACTGCCACAGAACTTGTGAGGAATCTGAAGGGTAGATGGATATTATATGGATGCCCAGCACTTCCTATTGGGACCTACTGAAACCTATTGGTTCCTTTGCCCTCAGTTACCTGAAATGTGATGAACCTTCCTTTGGAAATGCCTCTTCTCCAAATAGTCAGTAGAGGGGTAGATATACCTGGATCTCTGTCCTTAAAATTCCAGATGTTTCTTCTCTCTCCACAGATTACATGGGGAATTAATAGCCAGGATGGATTTCTTATCTTTCTCTTCCCTACTCAGTTTTTGTCTAGAGTAAAAGCATCAATCCAAGTAGATTGGATTTCAGACCACACTTTTAGCTTAGGGTAGTTAAGTGTAATAGTTGATGGATGTCCCTCCTTTTTCTTTCCCTCTTTTTTGAAGGATGTGTAAAGAACAATGGAAGTAAGATATCCTGTCATCAGTAACTGGAGACTGAGATCCAAAAAGAAGCTACTGCTGATGGTATAAACCACGCCAACTATTTTTCATTCACTGACGCCACTCAGTGTTATGCACTTTTGGATTTAATAATATTTTTATTTATAAATGCACGATCTGGTTATCACTGAAAGGCTACTAGGTGAGGAGATCAGACAAAAAAGTGTATTCTTGTCATACTAGTAATTTACAGCATTTCAAAACACTGAGATAAATTGTGCTAATAGTTGTAGCCAGAATTCACACAAACATGCCTGAAAGTTACTGATGATCCTGGTACTGTACAGTGTGACTTTTCATAGAGTTTGCAATGAAAAGTGGCAAAGCAGCAAGAACACCACGACAAATGATTTCAGTAAGTGATTAAGATTAACAATTGCTATCGTGGATTAGGCGGCACTTCAGAAGCTTGAGATAGTTGTCAATTTTGTGGGAGTCTCGGCGGAGGCAATGCAGCAGGTTGTAAAAGGCAAAGAGCCTGGAGTCCTCATCAGGGAGTTGCAGGGATGGAAGGCCTTCCCACTGAGAGTAAACTTCATTTCCGATCTCACCAGTATGGACCTAAAGACACAAAATTATATTGTAGTAAGTGATAGTTAATCAGAGATAATCAGATAGTTAATCCAGTTAATCTGGATGTAGAACAGAGCATTTAAAATACTGGCCTCGAGGAATGCTAGTTGCTAGTATAAGGCTTGTAAAGTGTTTCCTGTTATGGTTCCCACTATTCTGCATAATGTTCTACATCTTTATGCAGATTTTGAATTAATTTGTCAGATTTTTCAGTTTATTTTCCTAAAATATGTAAAAAGCTTAACTGTGTTAGTAGTATTTTAAAAGAACTAGTGTGTTAACCAACGTCCAGTGGAATCTGACTTTGCAGGGAAATCAAACCTTCCTTCGTGCATGCACTCATCAGTGACATCTCTTTTTGGTTCCTTTCACCTTAAAATCTTTGTTAACACTTGTTCCTAGAACTTCTTTTTGTGTATCTCCAGCTTTGTCTTGGCCCATCTCTTAGGTGATCTCTCTGATAAAGGCAGCTTCAGGAACATGTTACCAGATGAATCTGTCAACAGTACATCTTCAGATGTACTGTATCTCAGACACCATAAAAAAAAAAAAAAAAGCTGAATGATGCAGTGACTTCTAATTTTACAAAGCTATGTGTAGGAACTCATGTACAGACTTAGTATCTGAGGTGAAGATTGGTTTAGGTCTCGTTTAAAAGAGATAATTAATTTTATCATATCACAGAAATCTATCTTGCATAGCAGGAAGGAAGTTTGTGCCTGTTGGTCCTTGTGCATCTTCCTTACTTGCCACCAGCTGTACTTTGTGAAAGCTCATAGGAGAGTATTTGTGGAGCCGCTATCACTCAGTTTAAGCAACAGGCAAAAAAACCATAGACCTACTGCCACTCAGAAATGTGGTTTGACACTAATGAATTTGCCAGTCTTATCTTCAGCCTCCTTCTGTAAATAATGTGAATGAGAAGGTGGTGACAGGGTAACTGTAGCAGCACCTGACTTCTACTGTTATCTTGGATCCACGCCTACACCCTTTTTACACATGGCTATGGGACAGAGATGTATTTGATTTCACTGATAAATGCGTTTGTGGCCTGGATGGGCTGTTTCTGAGTAAAGAGATACCTAACTGAAAGAGAGACCCTGAGTGATCCAGCGGAAAGTGGTGGATACAGTGATGGTGGCACTCTTAATGCTCTTCAGCTGTTCAGAGCCTAGCAAAAGCTGTAAAGTCAGAACCTCTTGTTAACATCTAGCTCACTGACAGAATGATATATTCAGGGGCTAACAGAGGCCCCTTTAAAAATAAACAAGCTAGAGCTGATTTTGTTCAGGAAAGCTTTCAATCAATTACTGGTAACAAGGGGTATTTGAGTATGGGTTTTGTCAGACAACAGCTTTGTTGTCTAACCTTAGGAAGAACCAAGTCAGAGCCAGAGTTCAGAGGAACCAGTACGATGCGAGAAATGAAAGACAGCAGGATTACTTCGCTGTATGCCACATCTTAGCAACAGCCCAGAATTCCAGAACAGTTTTAAACACACTATCTGTTTCTGAAAACTATACACACCACCTATATGTATACACATATGTGTATAAATATGCTAAAACATACATATAAATATGTGCCTGTGAAGAAACACAGACACATCCTTAGAAAATAAAGACTGGAAATTCAAAATACTAAAAGGTAGAACGACGATTACCAGTCCTGATGATTACGCTTTCACTTGAAGCAGGACTGGGAGTACACTGGATTATGCCAGTCACATTGCTCTCTTTAGAAATTGCAAGATAGCAGAAGAAAAGAAAGCTGAAAGAAGAAAACTGGAAAGTTCTCAGATTCAGCTATCTTGGCTCCCTTTTTTTCCTTCACATTCACAGTTTCCTGTTTTGGGGAGGGAGGGCCTATGACTGTGTGTGTTTTCCTGACAGCAACGGGCTGGAAGGATGTTACAGACCTAATACTTACCCGCCCAACTATTTTTTCCATTCCTTCTAGAAGCCGCTTGTTTTGTTCTTCAATCTCTACAGCCTTCCAGAGGATCGTGTCTGGAGCTTCTTTGATTCTTTGTACTTCAGAGGCCAGATGGATCAGGGGATCGTTCCATGAGCGCAGCACTCCTAGTACTAAATTCAGTAGGTCTTCATGCTGCTCACCCACATTAAGGAAAGGAAGTTAAAATAGGAAGGATAAATGCTGGCAGCATTAGGAGGCATTTAGAGCAATGTACTCAGACATAGTGATTTGGGAACTTATTCCAGGACCTACTACTGAATGTGCCCTCTACTCCTGTCTTAGATGCCTCCATGCAATTTTATTTTTGAAGTTTGTCACTGTTGTCACTACGTTTTACAATGTTAGCACAAGCAGTGCTAAAAAATATCATCAAACCCTCTCCATGTTAAAAACAAGCAAGCACAAACTGCATTTCATCTCTGTGAAAAAAAACAGAACTTATCTGGTTTTTTTTAATGAACATTTTAAAATATTTTTTTAAATTATTTTTTATTTTAGTATGGAATGGAAGATGCACATTACAGTAAACCACTAAATAGCTTTTATTGCCTCCACATAACTCATCTGTCCTCCCTTTTGAACAGTGGTACTTCCAGCAGTAGCTCTCTGGTTTCAAAAATTGTTCTTCCTTGTGGGCAATAAAAATTCATAAAGCTTATGGTTGTGGTAGTATTCAACCATTTCTTCTTCACTGGATGCCCTGGATCTGAACACAGACTCGTTGTGTACCCAGTGCTGTGAATTCTATTGCTGCAATAGAATTTCTGAATGACATACTGAGAAGATGGCAATGCTGGGATTGCAAGGATATCACCATCATGAAACTGAATAAGATTTCTCCCTGGCACACCGCCACTCATACACCTGTGTTTATTTTTTTTATCCTTAATATTTTCAAAATGTATACGTGAGCATAGGTTGAACAAGACTATCTTCATCTTTCCTTAAGTTTATAATTATTAAATTGACATATGTAGCATGTTAATCTTTACAAGCATTTTGCAGTATTTTGCACTAGAGTTTTTGTATTTGGATGTTGATGTGACCACTTTTGCCTACTGGTAACAGCAAAAATATCTATTTGGCATTTGTTTAGTAAAGTCAAATTTTTCAATTAGTTGAAAACTATTCACCTCTGCCTACATACAGTATTCACTGTTTAGTCAATGTATTTTTATGTTTGTTAATATAATAATAGTCTGTAAGGTGTTTGAAGATAACGTTCAAAATTCGTAGTGTTTTCAGTGCTGTAAAAGAATAGTAACTGGCATTGCTCCATGAGGTTATATTGTAATTGGAAACAAGATGCAATAACTGAATGCAACACACAGGAAAAGGAAGGGAAGATGAAAGCTACTGGTACTTATATATTCTGTATAGTCTGTAACTTAGTATCAGCAAATGTTATATCAACTTTTCTTGGTTTTTTTGGTGCTTTCCTCTTCCTGACTTTTTATTTCAATTAAACTGTTTTCCCTCCCTCTCTGTCTGCTGCCTCTCTGTTGCTTAAACCTCCCTCTTCCCCCTCTCTCTCTCACGCTGAATGACATTAGAAATGGGACTTACATGAATCTGCTGAGCCTGCTCCTTATCTTCAGGAGTGGTTAAGGAGGAAGTGTGGCAGCCATTAACAGCTTTTGTAATAAAACCCCGGCCCTGAGCATAGCGTTCATCCTACAGATCAGCAAGGACAAGCATTATTGAAACAGATAAGTAAGAAGAGCTTCAATTCAAACACTGTATCAACTAATTGTCGTTCCACTGCTTTTGTCACTGGTTTTATGCTGTAAAGGTCAAAAGTTTCTTGTGAGTCTTTAGGGTGAAACTGCAAACACAACCTTGTTTCACAGGTAAAGAATGATGGAAAAATGGTATCTTTTAATAGAAATATTGGGGATGTTAGCGACGGTGAGCAGTATACACAGGTTTGGTCACCTTGAGGCTAATCACCGTCTGTGCAGCAGTCATATTTGTTTACTTATTGAAGGATTTCACATGTTAACATATGTTTGTGCTTAAAAAGTATTAAATTGAATTTTTATATTTTCTCACTCTCAGGAAAAGGCAGAGTACTTACAAATTCATTGAATATTTCCGAAGAGAGGAAGTGGATGTAGTGTGAAAGTTTAACTGCTCGATCAAAAAGTTCTCCAAGGGAAACTTGGCAATCGGCAGATCCATTGGGGCAGATTGGCAAGGACGTCACTCCTTCCTTTGTCAGGAGCATGTTGGACACCAGAAGGACAGCCAGCAACAAACCTGTACAGGTTTGAAAAAAACCAAAACGGAATCAAACGGACTTGTATGTGCCTTTAGAAGTAGCTGTCAGATCCAGATGCTGGGTGATTTTGGCTGTGCTGTCACATGGCTCAGAGCACCCCCAGTACTGGCTGCTGAAAATCAATGGAGGTGGGAAGCACTGTAGTGCTATAAGTATAGTGCTATACAATCAGGATGATAGAGAGGAGAAAGGATAACAATCCTTTCTCCTCTCTATCATCCTGATTGTATAGCAGTCTGCTACAGAGTTTGAGGAGACGAAGTAACCTGTGCTGCAGTGTATTCTTTATTCCAAAATCTCTTACTACTGTGCCTGACTTTATTACATAGTGATAAATCAAAGAAAAAAATCAAACTTCTTCGCAGTGTAAATATACATACATAATTATATTTGCACAGATATGTAAGTTTGGAAAACAGATTTTTTTTCTTTTTTTTTTCCCCCTCCTCCTCCCATAGGTGTTTTTCTTCTTTGCAAACATTTGGAGTTTGAATTAATTTTGTGAAAGGGTGGTTAGGTCACTCTCTTAAGATTTTGATTGTCCTGGGAGTTCTTTCAGAAGATTTCCAGCAGCTGTGCTGCTTTGCTGTTTAGAGTTTAACCCTAAATTGCCTACTGCTAAGAAATCAGAGATTTTTTTTTTTTTTTTCTCCTAAGCTTCTGAAACTGATTTACAGGACTTCTTGTTATCAGAACCACAAAATCTCATCTGTTTAAAACTTTTAATATTAACTTAACAGAGTCAAATTTTCTATTCAGTGAAATAAAATGTGCACAGAAAAACAATGGAAAAAAAATTAAAATCACATGTTTGGTAAACGAACATACTTATTCAAAGAAACCTCTTCTGTACTCTGAGAGTTTTAGTTCTAGAAATTTGCCTCCTACCTTTATTGGTTCACTGGACTTATTTTAAATGCTAAATTAAAGTGTACTCCATAAATTAGCAGAGCTTTCCCTAATGTTATAGTATGAAAAGTTTCTTTCTAGCTTTAAATTCAGTAAAAGACCATTTACACAATATTGAAGTAAACCTTCCTCCTCCCCCATGAGCAAGGTACATACTGCATACTGCAGCTGGGAAAGTACCACAGGGAATAATCCTATGAATAAGAAAAACTGAGACTTGTTGGCTTAGAAAGTTGAAGATGGTTATGAAAACATTCACTTCAAAATTACTATATTGCTTCTAGATGTGTGGATAATGACTTTTAGTCATTGCCTTCTGAGTGGTGCAGCAAAGCAGTGTGGATTCAGTCTTTTGTGTGCAGGTGTCACATCACTCAAGCCAATTTGCTGTGACACTGCCCAATGCAAAGGTAGTCTTAGGAGAAAAAAGATTGAGGAAAAAGGGATCAAGCTGTCTTCTAATTCCAAGCTTTGAACACTAAACATTTGAGGCAGAGGTAGGTTTCACCATTACTGGAAGACTAGGTGGCAGGAAGACCTTAGTTTCTACAGCTGTTACATTTCAGTTATTTCCTAATTCAATATAAATTTAAAGAAATATAGAAGTTATCAGCAAGTGAATAGCAAAAGTCTTACCTTTTAGTGAAGCCCCCTTGTTGCTCATGGTAAGGATCCTGTACGATGACTTGCTTAACCAGAAAGAAGCCTAATACTTGCTCTTGTTCTCTGCGCACACCGATTTTATATACACCATACAGGGTCCATTTTGCATACATTCAGAAGGTCGTGGAGTTTACCTCGATAATTACAAACATCAAATCGCCTTTCTTCCACATTCATATTCAGTGTTTTCTTGATTTTTATTTTTAACTGTGAGAGGAAATTTCATTAAGAAGTTCAGCTGCGGGATCCTAAGTATTGTTGGATAAAACGGGTGCCAAAATTTTGTTCTGAATGAGGTGCAAATACCATTGATCCTAGAAAGCTCCAGTTGTCACTTCTGAGACAGGTATTCTCAATGTTTCTAGCCTGCTGTTCCCCCTCCCTACAACTCTCTTTTCACCCTTTCCTGTTTCTTCAACAATCCAAGATTGCTAATGTTAAAATTCTGGCTATTTGTGGGAGGGAAACACTATTTTACAATGTCCACAGTGAGAAAACCAGCATAAACTGTACTGAAATTTATCCATAGAAAGGGAATGGAGGCCCCTGGAAAGGCAGGTCACTATCTGTAAAATTACAGATGTGACATTCTGGTTATATAACTCCATACATTTAAAAAAGATATTGTACAGCACAAATCCTTAGATTTACACAGATATTACACAGCACAGATCCTTAGTCTGAGAGATGTTTAGAGAAATGGGGGCAGTTCTTATATTAAAAATGTAATAATTTGCAACAATCAAAGACAAAGAAGCTACATGCTTACTGTTTAATCAAAAATGTTTTATGAATAAGGCAGCATTATTAAAAAAAAAATCTAAAAAACCATGAGATTGTCTTCTATACTGGAAAACTCTCTGCGTAAAAGATGTGCATTTCCACCACATGCAAAACATCTGCTGTCGTAATCAGCAGCATTTGTTTCCAGATCTGATGCATCTGTGGTAATGTACAAACTAGCCCCAGCAGGTTGGCCCTGTTTTCTGGTTGTGTGAGGTTCTTCTGTATGAATATGTTAACAAACGTTTATTCTTTCATCTGTTTCTCAGGTCTGTTTACCCATGGAAAGACTTTCCAAATTAGATTATTATAATGAATATGGTATATAGTGTTAATGAATTTTCTTGCCTATAGACAACTTGTTCTGTAGTTATTTCATAACTATAGAGATGATTCTTGAAGCAATGACAAAAAAGGGAGAAGAAAGGTAGAATATTTAGGGGGTAAACCATGGAAGGCATCCCTTGGGAAGCAGAAAAAGGAGATGCTTCAGCAATAAACCAGAACTGGTAGCAAGTGGTCTGCATCTGCTAAGTTCTAGGACGATTGCTAGAAGTTTGTTCTGCTTAGAGGCTGGGTCTTGTCTGGAAATTGGGGCCCTGATGAGTAAACGAAGCAGTTGTTGCCTGCAGCAGGGAAAAGTGGCAATCTGATGAAGGCAATAAAATTAGAATAGGGCCACAGCCAAAACTCCAGAATGAAAGGTAGAAAACCAAATGTCTTCTAAACTGCAGCCATATGGCTTATGATCTTGATTCAATTCAGCTTCATTTGAAAATCTTCCCTGATAAGATTACAGGTGAGCTTGAAAAATCCTGGTATCTTATAACATCAGAAGAGCCCTGTGAACAAAAGGAATGAACACTTCTCAAGCCACCATTTACTCTTTCATTTACTAATCTGCTTTTCTTGGCATTTTGAGGGGTTGATAATGATGCCAAATTAAGCCATACAGTTAATTAATATTAGGGACTAGATAACAAAGGAAGAGGTTCACAAAGGCAGTAGGTAAACTGCCTAAGCTCCCTTTACCATTATTGGAGGCAAGCTCCTCTCAGGCCTGACAGCATCAGCTAAAGTCAGGATCCTCATACGACTTACCTTTGAGAAGAGCTTGTCTGTTGCTCTGTAAGGGTAGATCTTAAATGTAGATCACAGGAAAGAGTGGTTTATTTGGAACTATTGCATAATGTTTTCATTAAAGCATTCTACCACAAAATATTTTTCTTTTCTTTTGCACGCTCCATGCTGAAATCCTCAACTACTTTACAAACATAAATGAATTAAAATTGTCAGCAATTAAGAATCATAGGCAGAAGGAAAGAAGAAACACTCTGTAAATATAAAGGGTTTTTTATCAGGTGTGAGAACTGATGTAAAGGCTAAAGTGTTTATTTGTGGCTGCACAGGAAGTCTTCAGGAAAAAGAAAAACAGAATTTCATTATTCCCAGATCTGCACTTTAAGAGACGACCATCATTTCTTACTAGTACCCAAAAAGGAAACAAAGGTGGGAGAAGGGAAAGGAGAGGAAAAGTTACAATAACCAGAAATAAATAGGTCTCAATATAAGTTTTCTTTATAAATTAGGAATTTGGTTCTGTTTACAAGCTGAAAAAAAAAAAACTTGAAAGGAGATGAAAATGCTCCCCTGCCTTTTGAAAATGGTCTGGGTTTATATCCTCCAAAGAAATAATATGAAACTTGGCATCCCAACTTCTCTGATTGTTTCCTGAACCTTGGTAAAAGAAGCTGATCCTGGCCCCTAGTAGCCTCCTAATTCTGACAGTAGCTCAGGACAGCACTGTAAATAGCTGGAGAGTCATCATTACTGAGGAGAAAGCTCCTGGAACAACCTGAGGAACTAGAAAGCATAGCTGTGATTAGTGGTATGTTTCCATCTCCCTTTGTCTTTCACTTTTGCCTTAGGAATTTAATTAAATTACTATTATTTTTTTAATTATCACATTCCTTTTATCTTCAAGAATGTTTCTGGAAGTTAGTAGATTATTACCACCCAGTGTAAACAATATGCCAAAAGAAGGAATTACTATGTGCAGACTTTGTTATATAAGTTTTAGCTCATTACTCATGCTTCATAGCCATTACATGTGATGTATCAATATTACAGATAACAACATTTAGTGCTCATTTCTCAATAATCTTATCTTTCCACCTCATGTCAGGTTGCAGACCATGAGTTAGACTGTCACATTTTGATTAAGAGCTATTGATCAGTACTGGAAGATTGAATATTCCTATTCTGTTTTGTTTTATTTAGAGTTTTTGAGATGTGCAAAGTGTTCAGTCTGATTGATAGCTACCACAAAAGAATAAAAAATCTTTTCTAATAGAATAGTTCTTTGCTGAATACTTAGTTTAAGGAGGTGAACTGAAGGCTGGGTAATATAACTTAATTTTGTCTTTTACTTACCTGGAAGTATCTGTATTTGATAACAGAAGGCTAGTTAATGCAGAAGTTTGAAATGCCAGATTTTTGGCTATGTTTTTAAAACACGATCCCCAAGTTACATGTGCAGGTGACTTAGCATGTAAAACTGAAGGTTCAGAAAAATATTCCTGTATGCGATGATTGTCTGACTCTACTGATGCACAACAAAATGAAAAGTTTTTTGGTTTGCTATTTTGTGTATGTAAGTTGGAGTCATAGTACTGAAACTATAGTTGCTCTTGTATTAGTTTTATAAAACAGTTTACGAAGTTATCCAGTCAACTTCATTTAATCGTTAGCTTTGGAAAGATACAAAACTATTTGATCTGGATCAAAAACAAATCCTCAGAGCACTGTAAATTTTCAAACATGTGGAAAATACATTTTGAGGAGGAACACAAACAGAATATTTTTTCAAGCTAGATAGTTTCAAATGTCTTTTCTGATTACTCCCTATAATCTCCATGAAACTTTCGTGCAGAGTTCAAGTGATTTTTTAGGATTGCGTAAATCAAGGTCTCTTCCTCTCCATCTTCTTCATATAGGGAACAGGAGAATTTAAAGAGGATTCTCTCCAAATATTTGTCTCAGCAAAATGGAGATTGAGTGCTTTCATAGTGTGATCTTTGCACAAAGGCTGGTAAAAAGTAGATAAGAACATAAGGGAAAACGATTCTGTATGGAGAAAAAAGAAAGGTGGAAATCTTTGGAACAGATTTTCAGTTTAAGTACCAGTGTGGTTTCATACAATTTCAGAAGTAGATGTAAAAATAAAATGGCAGAACGTGTTTCAAAAATCATTTATCAACATCGCCACTATGACGATATATGCCCGAGTGCACCATGAAATATTAAGTGCAAATCCCAAGTAGAATTCCAGTTAATGATAGAGAAAAAAAACCAGGAGAATTGGCAAAGAATGGAGTGAAAGCTAGCTAGTACATATTGGTTCTGATACTTGAAGTTGTTTGAAGCCTGTGGCTCTGTGTTCACTAATTCTGTATCCGTGTATTATCAAATAACCTGGTAGTATAAATTTGACCTGGATCACACGTAACTGCATTATGGTACTTCAGCTGAATTATCGAGAGACCACGTTATGGTACTTATCCTAGCTTGAGACTTGATACCAGATTTACCTGACTGGTGGAGGTCGGATGATAGTAATCCGACATCTGCTGGGACAAAGATATCCTACAAAATTTTTGTATAAATGTGAAGTAGCAGAGGGAGCCTGTGCTGGTTCAGCACTTCATGTCACATGGCTGCAATATTGTTTATTCTATACCTTAAATCAAATTTTCATTTTTCAGAGCTTGAAAACTAGCGATTTTAAAAATAAAGACAAATAAGGGGAATCTCCACTCTATGAAAAAACCCTTTAGAATAGATGCCTGGGAGTATTACCACCCAGTTGAGGATTTGAGGAGTTATGACAGCTTCTTCTGTCTGTCCAGTTTGAGCCTTATTCTAATTCTAGGATGCTGGAATTACATACTGGACCATAGTTGGCCTGATTTCCAAAGCTGTAAATGACAGTCCAGTCCAAAGGGGGAAGTATTACAAGCATATAAGTATTTGGACACTTTGACCTATAAGATACAGTTACTGCTATATAAACATCATTGAAATGCTCTGTCTTAGCTACAGGAAGAAGTACGCTTGAACTTCATAGCTCATATTAGCATATTGAACATCATAACTCCCAAGGCTGAAGTTTGTATGTTTTTTTCTTATTTTCCCATACATTCGCTTTTCTCTCTCATTTCTTTCCCTTGATCATGTTCTGCTACAAACAGTAAGTTATTCTCCATAAACACCTGATTTCAGCTGGTCGTTCTTCAGGATGAAGTAGAATGAGTTTCAAGAATTTACTTAGGGTAAGTATGCCACAGTGGAACTTACTAGTGGAATGGGTAATTATTGTTACTGTTTTAAATATTATATTTGTGTAACATACTTTTAATAAAAGGTAATAAAATGTAAAATTGTCATCAGAAGGCTGCAATTTTCCTGGTAACAAGTGCAGAGAAGGAGAAATAGGAGAAATAGGAACCTGGTTTAAATATTTGCATATTTTTAATTCTATGGATAAATGCATCACTGGGAAAACATTTCCTTAAGTGCTTTGTGGAACTAGAGTCTGTAAAAGTAAGAGGATTTTTTTGTTGTTGTTTTTAAATTGCAAATACATGGAAAAGAGCACTGAAGTGTGCACAGAAATTTTGAGTACATTTCAATAGCTAGGTATTACCAAGGGTTGTGGTAAAAATGCTTCTGTTTTAGCATGCAGTGCACAGTGCTTGATTTTTACTAATGGATAGTATCCCAAAATGGCATATGGAGATTTTGTCCTGTGCTTTAGAAGAAGTGCATTTTCCTGAAGATGGTTTTTTCCTCCTTATGTGAAATACTCTTTGGCCAGATAATTTCTAATATGTACATAAGGATTGAACGGAGAGGAAAAGATGAACAGAAAATTTTAAGGGGAGTATTGTATTAGCTGAAAGCCAAATAGCAGGCAGAGATCAGTGCTGACATTCTTTCTTTGTTTGGGAAGATCTCACTTTTATCAGAGGTAGGAATGCATATTTCTGCTCAAGATTCTCCATTTCATAATGGGATAGAACTGAACCATTCTGATCATTATTTATATGTCTTTAAGGAAGCATTAAATGTCAGAGTTTACTGCTTCGAAAACCTAACATATTTTCTTTGTTTGTTACTGTCCGTAGACCGAATACTTAAATAAAAATAAATAATTAAAAATACTGAAGGGATGAGGTGTATGTATATTGGGCATCTCCTGACCCATGGGAAACTTGGAATCTCAGATCTTGTTTAGTATCTCATTAGAACTATTTTTCCAGTCTACCACATTTTTCAGATATTTTAATTAAGCTTGTCATATTTAGTGAACCCAGGCTAGAAATGAAAATCGACATAGATTTTTGAAAGACGTGACATTGTTTTAGTAAAGTGCATTCACCTCCTTCCTAAAGCTAAAATGTTTTCTTTGGGGATAAAATGCGAAACGAGTGATTCTGTGACTATGTATTCTGTGCTACTAAAAAGAAATGTATGTTATGAGGTGAAAAATGCATGGAAATGCATATAGATATAAACAGCAGGCACAGTCCTCTTATACCTTAAATACTTAAAAATGATAGCTACATTGGACATCCAGTAATATAACAAAAAGCCCTCAAGATAGGAAAGACATGGACCTGGTGGAGAGGGTCCAGAGGAGGGCCACCAAGATGATGAGAGGGCTGGAACACCTCTGCTATGAGGACAGGCTGAGAGAGTTGGGGTTGTTCAGCCTGGAGAAGAGAAGGCTGTGGGGATACTTTCTTGTGGCCTTTCAGTGCTTCAAAGGGGCCCATAAGAAAGATGGGAATAGACTTTTTAGCAGGGGCTGCTGCGATAGGACAAGGAGTGATGGTTTTAAACTAAAGGAGGGGAGATTCAGGCTACACATGAGAAAATTTTTTTTTTTACAATGAGTGCGGTAAAAGACTGGCAACATTCAAGGCCAGGCTGGATGGGGCTCTGAGCAATCTGATCTAGTTGAAGATGTCCCTGCTCATTGCAGGGAGTTGGACTAGATGACCTTTGAAGGTCTCTTCGAACTCAAACTATTCTATGATTCTATGAAATAAATGATTATTAATAAAAATTAAAACATCTGAAGAGTCTGAAGTAAACATTTTTAAACAGAAATAGAAAGAAATATAGTAAAGAAAACTTTTTGGTAGGCAACATTGTTAACCACTCCTTAAAATGTCAAATACATTAAATTGCGCACCTGCAGCACATTTGTATGTTTAAAAATTCATTAAAAAATATTGAAGGTGCACTTCTGTTCAATCTCTTCTCTAATGAATATATTTGCATGTAATCACAGCATTTCTCCTTTAGAGCTTTCTTACTCATTTCCTAAGTCCTCAATCTGTAACCTGATCTTGTGGGATTTAGAAAGCTGAGGCCAAAGTCATCATGGAAATGTCATAACATTGCCCTTATTGGAAGTGCCTAGTCAGTATAAATGGCTGACATGGTATAGGTTCGTCACCGAGCAAGAGCAGTAAAGTCAGATACAGTGCGCAACTTGTTACGTTGGCTGTAGATTTTGCGTAGACAGAAAGAGCTAAAGGAGCAGCTGCCTGTTTTTTCTCCAGACCCTTAATTAGTGCCATCCAGTGCAGTGTGTTCATTGAACTTGAAGACATGGGGGACACTGCACTGCTCAGCAGCTTGCACATAGCGATCACTGATGTCTTTATGATTTTTCTTTGTGATCTGTGTATTTTACATTAGTTTTCCGAAGTGTGATTATAAAATTGTTGTCTGAGCTACTTCAAACACAGCTCTTCCCAAAGGATGTAGGATTCAATATTGTTATAATGTTTCCTGGGGGCAAAATAAACAAACAACAACAAAAAACTCCAACAACAAGCCAATAGGAGGGAATGGAGTGCAGTACAATCTTTGCATCACTTTCCCCTTATAGCTTTTCTGTTTTGGTGCCTGTTGCAAAGTTGGGGGCCAATATTGCCTGTGGAGCATATTTCAAGAGTGTTTGGCTTTATATCTGTGAAACATATTAATACCATCCAAACTTGCAGGCACCAGAAAAGATCATTTGTTCATAGTGAATAAAATTAACTAGTTTGTATCCTTCATAAAAGTGCATATAGTAGAGGTAGTTAAATGCTTTTTACATTATAGACTAAAAGTAATTTTTATTAAAGGACTGAACTTTTACTCAGGTTATGACATTCTTTTCTTTAAAAAAAGCCCAAATTGCCACAGATTTTCCACAAAAATCCTGCTTTTCTGAGCACGTATCCTGTCAACATCCTTAACCTTTTCAGTCTTTAAATAAATCTTTACGAAGTGGAGGAGACATTCGTATCAAAAGTGATAGATTTTTACATTCATGTTTGTTGTGAGGGATGCAATTGTAAAGATTGTAAAGGTAGCAGAAATTGTTTTGTTTTGTTTTGTTTTTTCAGTTTACACCAGACTTGTTCTGGAGATAAATCATCATTAGATAAACAATATAATGTAATCTCAAAATTTTTTCCTGTGATAGTCAGTTTATCTTCCACAAAATCTTCTCTCCTACATGGCCAGAAATCTATGACTATTACAAAACAAAAATAAACAAAAAAACGCACAAACAAAAACCACAAACAAGCAAATAAAACAGACAATTTTCATTTTAAACAGTGTCAGCAGGAAGAAATCCATTTCCTTATTAGAAACAGTGATGATCACAGGAGTGGAAAGGCGAAGTGGCCAGTCATTTTAGCTGTGATCCAATTTTACTCTCTACCATGTATGGACAAGCATGAAGGTTTTGCAGCTATACTAGTAATAATAGAAACTTCAGGTATTTGGTTTAATAAAGGCTTCATTAATCCCATAAAACCTAAGTGTGAAGTAGAGCTGCTGTTAACCGTTCCCAGTGAGGTGGATATAAAGAACCTCCAAGGCCTATAAACATACCAGTAGTAACTGACTATTCTTGCACATTCCCTCCAGCCACTATTCACAAAGTTTTTTAATTTAAATCCCTCATATCTTTTGAAGGCTTTCTTTTTAAAAATTGCTCTCTGTCTTCTTTTTTGTCTCTATTTTATTCTATTCAGAACATGTATCTGGGAGTGGGAAAAAGACAACAAAAATCTGTGACAACTGGAGAGAATTTCAAAATCGTTTTTGACTTCTGAAATGAAATCCACACATTATTTAAAAAAGAAGAGTGAAAGGATCGATCAGCAAGAGATACAACTAACTTATCTGACAGGCTCATGACAGTGTTTAGTGCTTTCTACTGAAGGTTTTGTGGAGGCATATGATTAGTCTGAAGGTTTTTTTCCTAAGAATGTCAGGTCAGAATGGCCTGCTAGCCTCTGAATAAAAGCAGACATGACTGCTCCCATGTTGTCCGGGACTGCATTACATATACATGCCTTACAATGACAGCGCAAGAAAAAGATCCATAGTTAGTATAAATCCCTTCAGAAAAAATATATGGCTAGTGTTTCCATTTGTTTGGGGTTTTTTGTTGTTGTGGGGTTTTTTGGTGTTGTTTGGTATTGGTTTGGTTTTGTTTTTTTTTTCTTTTCAGGGACATGGCCCTAATGTTTCTGTTTTGTGATAAATCTAAGTGACTGTGGAACTAGTTCTAGAGTTTTGGGATAAAATCAATAGTGCATATGTGGCTATTTCTGCAGGACGAGTTTTAACATTGTGTCATTGTTCTTCTAATACCTTCGGAAATGGGACCATTTATGTAATCTTAATGGAGTATGACTTTTCTATATTCAAAGGCATAAGTCATGTGCATCTCTATTCTAAATCCTGCAGAATCATCCACAGATCATACAGCCCTATTTCATTTGTACTGGCTTCGGTTTTCCTTTCTCAACTCCATATATCTTCTGTTCCTCCCCTGCTATGACACCACATGAGACACATACTACTTTCTGCTACGAGACAAAGATTGTTTACCCTCCCAAAATCCATGAGTCTGCCACCTGTGTTCGTGTATCTAGATGTAATAATGCACCTGGTTGCATGTAGCTCACACACATAATTCTTTTGCTTCTGGGCACAGAAGATCAGTCCAGAAATTCGTTGCACAGACACATCTAACCATATGCATACACAAGAACATCCCACACAACATGTGTGCATGCAAACCCAAGTTGGGGTCTTGCTCCACATAGCAGCTGTCAGGCACAGTTAAAGGAACAGGAAAAATTAGTAGGCCACTTGATGTTGATTTGTAATGCTTTTGACAGAGTTAGGTTCTACACAAACAAAGAAATGAGTCATCTAGCTGCTCCTATCCCCATCACTTGGACTCTTGTTCCTTTCTTACTGTATTTTTTGTTAATGGAAGACCAGCTAATCTTAGCACATTGTAAAGTGAACTTGGGCCAGTTTTTTCAGTAGGTCATGATACACTTAGGATACATGATCTGATGGCCAGTATTAGAAAAATGCTATGGTATTTCCTAGGAGAGGCTTGATGTGATACTGAATTAGTGGAATGTGTGGGATGCAGCGTGGTACAGCTCCCTTTCTAAAGTGTACTCCTGTAGATTTAGGAAAGAACCAACCTTCAGATCCTTACTTTGAAATGGTAGTGAAACCTTTGAACAACACTGATAGGGTTTGGCAAAGAAATGATAGAGAGAATTATAAAGAACTAAGTATTTTTTGCCATATTTATATTCTCGGTGCTAATGACTGTTGCCTGCAAAAACATGGCAGATAATAGGGAAATCATTTACCTGTTGCTTTGATACACTACTCGGTATCCTGAAATGTTCATGCTTCTCTTGCAAACCCTTCTTAACTCATTTTAACTTGTTATATAATTTCAGAATTTTAACAATTACTAGTACTACGTTGTGTTATTCTGTTGTTTTAATCTTGGCAAAATCAACACGGGGATCTAGTAAAACCGATAATAGTTATCTATCTCACTGCTAATAACTTTGAAATATGCTATCAGTCAAACAAATCTTTATTATTAATAATGCATATGTTTTGTTGGCAGGATAAGAATTACATGTCACATTCCCTTGAAGCTGCTACAAGCTACTCTGATTTTTTGGCACAGGCTTTGTGAAAAAGAGGAGGCATGCATCGTTCTCTAAGGGTGTCAGCTCTCTAGGTTGCTGGACGACTCTGGGAAGAGTGAGTCCCATACCCAAACCTAGTCCCACCAAGATCCAGCCTTCATTCTGTCAGGTCTGAGATCCTACTTAGATCAGTGACAGAACCTGAGGGAATGTCAGGAAGATGTGCCGGGGAGGTTTAGGTTGGACATGAGGAAAAGGTTCTTCCCCCAGAGGGTGGTGGACACTGGAACAGGCTCCTCAGGGAGGTGTCACAGCCCCAAGCCTGACAGTGTTCAAGAAGAGACTGGACAAGGCCCTCAGACACATGGTGTGAACTGTGGGGTTGTCCTGTGCAGGGACAGGAGTTGGACTCAGTGATCCTTGTGGGTCCCTTCCAACCCAGGGCATTCTATGATTCTAGATGTTTTATCACAGAATATGGTAGAATGAGAAGGGACTCTTCACATGTATATGACTAGACAAGTGTATTTAAGGTTGAAAAGATAAGGACTAGATATTTTCACTTACTTAAAAGCAATAGTTGCCACAAAGTGTTGGTGTTATGTTCTGCCCAGAGGACTCTCTGGTTTGGGAACTGGCTCACTGCAGTTGGAACCGAAGAATATTTTTCAGATAGTCTTAAGGATAATCAAGGCTAGAGGTAGTTAAGATACTAGCACAGTCATGGACCCCTACTGCCAAATCCGAAACAGACAGACACTTTGGAATTTGGCCAGTCAAAGAAAGAGGAAGAAAACTTGTATCTGACAGTTGCTTTTAACTGTGTGCGAGTAATAATGAATCCATAGAAACCTGATGGTCTGGCACCACTATGAAACATGGGGCATAAATTCTACTACTGGGGAGTCTACAGTTCCAACTCACTCATGATAGTCTTGCCTTCTGCTTATGAACCTCAAATCAGATCTTTTATTTAGCCCAAGAGTTGTTTCTCAACAAGGTCCATAATCCTCAGAGATAGATACAGGATCAAAAGAGCAATTCTCTAACATTCCTTAGTTAAGGGAAGACTGGATCAAGGTTTTGTAGGAGCTATGGTAGAAAAGAATAGCTTCTTTGTTGTGCCGACAACTATGCTGGAAGATTTTAGACACCGCATTTGCTGTTGCTAATTACCTAGCTTAAGTCTGTTTTCTGCCAATTGTTTGCTATATGGTTTCTTTTCCTGCAGTTCAACACAGAATCAGAGCTAGCTTTAGAGAGTGAGTGAGGAGAGATGGAATCTCTTTACTACTTTGATGACTGCAGACAGCACATATTTGCAGTGTTTCAATTTTATACCCATCAACTGTCACCTAATTTAGTGCATACTCATTGATCTCCAGCAGAGAATTTTGAAATTATAATCAATATGAAGATGCCACAGAGGAATAATAATAAACTTCTTAGGAGCTAGAAATACATATAATGAATCAGGAGGTTGAGTAAATAATACCACATGTATGTGGTGGGAGCTGTCTGGATAACTGTGGTTACAGCTCCAAATAGCTCCTAAATAGCCTACAAAATAAAAGGAGATTTAGTCATTATTATCGGAGAGTCTGCTCATGGGACTATATCAAATACAGTTACAACAGCATTAAACATGAGAAACATGAAAGCTTTCCTTGTTTCCCTTTAAAAACCAAAGTGATCATTTTATTTGATTTTCTGGCAAAACGTTTATATGTTTATGTATGTGAGGTGTATAAAGACATGGAACGAAAGCCGGCAAAAGAAAGCTCCAACAAAAAGTAAGGAACACTTATTCCAGAAGACATGGTATTGCCCAGCTGAAGAATTGGCAACAAATGCTTCAGTGACTCCTGCTGGTATCTAAACTGTTGCTTCACCCAGCTTCACATATATGGGTCAGTGCCACCTCTCATCAGCTAGCATGGCTCAGGCCACAGAGGTGGGCACTTGAACAAGCTGAACCACAGAAGCAGACAGAGCACTTAGGCCAAGACTGTGCTGTGTAGTCCCAGCTCTGATACTGATCAAGGCTTCCTGTGTGGCCTTGGTCACATTGCCTCACTAGCTTCATCACTAAAAGTGGGTGATATTTATCTGAGGGCTTCATATGAATGTTATTATTAGCTAGGTCAGGTTTAGGGAGATGTAATGCAATTTCTGTACTGACTCTGACTGGATAACACCCATCAACTTGCTGGGGATTTAATAACCTACCCTCATCCAGACCCGTGACACGGTTGAGTAGTTGTGTGTGATCAGTCCCTACCGAGCGTGTATGGGTCTGTACGTTTGGTGCTGTTTCTAAAGAAAAGAGGTGGCAATGGCTGAAGATTCACATCTGTCTGGCTCAGGTAAAGTGAGTTAGTGGTTCAACAGCTGTTTTGGCAACCCTCTACCCATGCTGTGTTGCATGTAGAGTAGAAGAAGTAGCCTACTGGCAGGTATTTGACGAGGTGACCATTCCAACCTAAATGGTTTTGTGGTTGTATAATTTGCGGCATGTGTGAAAGTGAACTGGTTTTAGAGGTGTAATTAGGAAACAAATAAACAAGCCAGAAATCTATGACCATTTCTTCCGCCCTTGCAGCTTTATTTTCTGCCAGTTTCAGAAGATTAGAGGACCATGTGTATACACATCTTGATTATAGAGTAGCATGTAAATGAACAGTATCCAGCCTTTTTGGCTGACTTCTTTCAATAATAGAGGAGAATTGCATATGTTAGTGCTGTTCTTCTCACATCACAGAAACTACAGATGGTTATTTGCTCCCTGGAAGTGTACTGCTCACATGCTCCACTGTATACACACACAGGTAAATCCCTCTATGCTCCTGCAAACAGAACAGCTACCAGCAGGTTCTGGCTGCAAGAAGAGGTTGTCACCGTTTAATGTAGGGCGACAATAAACACTGGCGGATGCTTCTTAACCTCCTCCCTTTTCCCCACCACCACCAGCACCCCCTCCCCACTAGGGAAAGGCAATAGGAGGTCAAAGAGAGACAAAGAGAGAGAGGACTTGTAAGTTGGAAAAAGTTAAAAATGTTTTACCAATGCTACTAATAAAACAGAGAAAATAATACAAAACCAATCTTGAAATTCCCGGCAGCTCAGCAGAGCAGGCACCCGGAAGTCCTGGCTTGGACTACACAGCAAATTGGAGCTGGATTCAATCTGTCACTAGGCCTCAGATCACAGGGACAGCCGGCAGAGTCCTCCCCAGACGTCGGCCATAGTCAAAGACAGCGAGATCCTCCTGATCTGCCACCTTTATACGACGTATGACGTGGATGGGACGGAATACTTGTTCAGTTTTAGTCCCCTGTTCAGTTTGCTCCTCCTTGCAAATACGCGACGTGCATTCTTATCAGCGACCTTGCATTCCATTACTGTGTCTACCAAAACATGCATCCAACTTCAGAAAAGTGCAGCTACTAAGAAGAACTTAGCTGAAAGGAAAATTCACTAAAAGAGAAACTGGTCTTGTTTTTAACAAAACCAAGACAGGGGTCATGCTAGACCTGGCAGCTGCCTTTCTCCATGTCAATTCACACCGAGAAGAAGCAAAGGTGCAGGGCAGTTGATTTGCTCTGGTTATAGCAGAAGTTTATTCCCAGCTGCCATCTTTCCTGAAGATGCCTTGACCTGCGTGAAGCAAATATGATCTGTGATTTGCCTGACCCTGAAACCCCTGCCTGTGCCTGCCAGTCTTCCATGTTACCCCACAGGGCAGATGAGTTGCCCCAGTGGCCTGCATGCGACCTGTGGGCTGTAGATTGAGGAGACTGATGCCTATTCTGCCTTGATTATTATTACTATCACTATTTTAAACGCACAAGCAGTGAGGAGAACGGATTCCCTGAACGCTTGAACTCTTTCGAGCTACGCGACAGGCAGTGTTTAAAAATAGGAACTGGAGCTCCCCCGTGCAACCCCTTTCCCCGTGATTCCTCCCGGCGGACGCAGCCCTGCCCGCTGCCCCGAGAGCGGGCAGCCTGTCTCCGGCAGCGTCAGCAGGAGCCGGCATGGCGAGCTTAAAAGGCTGTCAAGGGTTGGNCGGGGAGGGAGAAAAATTGAAAAATAACCACAAAGAAAACAAGCTCTTTTTTGAAATTGGAGACTTTAAAGGAAAGATTTATGAACCTTTGGGTTTATGGAAGCACCTGGTGCTTTGGAGCTCGCTGCTGGTTAAATTTGGCCGTTCAAAGTTTGGTGGTTGTTTCCCTCCTTTAAAAAAAAAAAGAAAAAAAAGACATTTAGAATAGTCTAATTCCACATGTGCATTGATCTTTTAAAACTCATGCTCCCTTAACTTTGAGCTCGACTTGTAAAAATCACAAAGATTTAGGGGAAAAAGACTGTTACTTTTTAAGGGCAGCTGTAGTGCTTGCAGCACGCATTAAGAAGTGCAGCCCCTGAGCTCCGCCTTTGCCGTCTGCTTAGTTTCCTCGCCGCCGAGCAGTGTGACTAGTGCTGTGTTTTGACAGTTGGTGACCTCTGACCCCGTGCTCCATAAAATGTTTAGGCTGAGGACGCCTGAGAGGAGCTATCAGACATGATGGTTGGGGGCTCTTGTGAGGCAGGCCCATCATTTTTTCCCTGAGCCCATATATAGCAGCAGCGTTTAGCCTGTAGGTTTTTGCTCATGCAGCAATTCAGGTCAGAGACTTTCCCCCCGCGCCTCTGGTTCTGGGTTTCCAAAGAGGAGGGGGGAAAAATGGGAGGAGGGGAGAATAAGCGCCTCGTGGTGCCTTTAGGGTCAAAAGATAATTGAGCTGCGTGGGTCTCAGCCACGACGCATGGCAGCAAAACGCAGTTTAAACTCTGCTCTTGCAGGGGCATCAGCAGCTAGGAAGGGTTTCCAGAGACTTATGAAGTCTGTCCTTCAGCACTGAAGCTGCAATAATAGTACTTTGGTTTTCTGCGGCTCATTTCTTTCTGGTGTTTTATATCAGCTGGTTATGCCTTATGACAATATTTGTAGAGACAGATAGTTATTAGGACTGGATGAATCACTGAGAACGAACAATTTATTCAGCATGTTGCTTATTTTTCCCTTCATAAGTTTGCAATTAGAAACTGTGCTACTCTTAAATGCATTCATTATTTCAAAATTAGTTGTCAGTTGCACAAATGAATATTCTTGTTCTGAGTTAATTTGCAGTCATTTCCATGAAAAATTTTTGTGATTTCTACTGCTCTACCTAGCTTTGGGAGTCAGGTGAGGCCATCTCTGTTCCCTTGTTGGTGATGCAAGTATTTAACCAGCTATAATGCTATTCTGGAACTGTGTGTTCAACTCTCAAAATCAGACTTAAATTCAGGTAATTAAGGCTTAATTGTATACTTGAAAATATGCTATGGAAGTACTTGCACATAATCTGGTGTTTGAGTTTAAAGTTGCTTTCTTCCAAGCTTTCACTAAGTGTTTATAGCAAGTGAAGGATGCTGGCCTTCAAGGACAGCTGCCTAGTTTAAAATGTTGTATGGATGAGTGAAAGCCTCAGTTTTACAACTGGGAAAACAGAACATCTATTTCTTCTTTCTTCTGTTAATTCTCCTTTGACATGGCCAACCTTGTAGCACAAATGAGAGCTTTCTTATCATGGCCTGATGTCTGCCTGTGGCAGGAGCTGAAGGAGTCATTACAGCTTAAGCAAAACTGAAGTGCTTTTTTGTTTCCAGACAGAAACGATTAGAGCAGGTAGAGCTCACTCCCGTAGCCCAGCGAGAAGGCTTAAAGGGCAGTCTGTTTCTAGATTTGCTTGGCCTGTGACTTCTGACCATCCTGTCAAAGGTCACCCTTGGCAGTGTTAGCTTGTCCTTTGGCTTGTTAACTCCTGGCATCACCTCATATACCTTGCTCTGCACAGTTTGAATTTCATGGTTTGGAATGTACTAACTCAGTTCCTAATTGCCAAGATCCATATGTAAGAAACAAGAATGTGCCTGTGAAAAAAAGCTTTACATGGCATGGGACTTTTTTTTTTTAGCATAGTGATAGTATTAGTTCACATGCTAATCCTGCATTTTTGCTCTTCACTTGGCAGCTTACAGCTGTTGAAAGAGTATTATGTGCTCTACTCTTCTTTTTCAGAATAAATGGAAGTTTTGCTACTTGTTAAGTCTTATGCCAAAAGTCTGCAATAGAGACAAAAGTTATTTCTCCACAGTAACATGCTCCATGGTGAAAGAATTGAACTGATTTCCTAGTGATCTAGGTTACATTCCTGACTTTTCCACAAACTCCTTTGCATTCCTGTGCAGGTTACTGAACAAGTTTCTGCTACAGTTCTCTATCTGCAGAGGAACTGAGCTTATTGCTCTTCCCTGTCACATACAGTACAAATTCCCCACACGCTTCTGGAGGCGTAGGTCGGAAGTGCAAGCATATGTGAAGAGTGGTGGGAGGAGAGGTCTGGAATGAAAAAAATACGTGCATCCTGCCTCAATGTAAAGATCTGTGTGTTTCTGTTCCCCCCTCAAATGTTACTCCTGGGTGGTTCCTGGGACAACCATATGCCTTATGCCTCTGATGGGATTCCCTTTGAGATCTAGAAGTGGTTTGGTCATACCCTACAGGCAGAAGAATGTGTACCACATAGCTGTAACATATTACAGGAGTAATGCAAGCAGAACATAAATGAAAATATCTTTATATTACTATGTATTTGATTACCTCTATAGTTTCTGTTACCTTGCTTTATAGAAGCAAGCACTTCAATGTTTATAAACTGAAATTAGGATATTGTGAAATATTTGACAACACAATTCAAGCTTAATGTGCTGTACGTACATACACAATAGACAAAATATTATGGATTATAAAACTGTGTATGGGTTTACTTTGTGCACACATGTACATACATACAGATATATGTGAAGACAAAGAGCTTTGCTCGATATGATTCTGGTATATTGATCTAGTAAAGATCTTAGGAAATTGTCAATTATAATTTAGAAGACACAGATTTCATTGTTTCTTGGTATAATAGAGAAGGAGAATGATGTGAAACTATACCAAGAAGACTGAACTTTGGACTAAACAGATTATGATGGGTATCCGGGAGAATCTCCCAAGTGAATCTTATCTCCTTCTCACAGCTATACTGATTACCATCAGTTTGTCTGAATTATTTGACTTTTAAAATTATTTTCACTGAGGTTCAGCTAGTCCTCTTCCCTTCTGGTCCCTTCACCTAGTGCTTATATGATCCAGCGGGGGCCGTCTTGTGAGATCTGTGAACTTGAGCTCATAGGAGATGACCTTGAGAAATGTGAATTCTCTTTTATTTTCTGTACGCGTATCTCCTAGACATTTGCTCTGCCTGTTTTTCTCATATAACACACAGTGTCTGGGTTTTGATTTTGTTGCACTTTGTGCATCATGGTACTACGGGCACCTGTGGCTGGTGCAAATTACATGTATGTTTTCATACAATAAATGATGCATAGCTTTCAATGTACACTACTTAATAAAAAGGAAAGTTAGAATTGTAGAATGTCCTGAATTGGAAGGGACCCACAAGGATCACTGAGTCCAACTCCTGTCCCTGCACAGGACAACCCCACAGTTCACACCATGTGTCTGAGGGCCTTGTCCAGTCTCTTCTTGAACACTGTCAGGCTTGGGGCTGTGACACCTCCCTGGGGAGCCTGTTCCAGTGTCCACCACCCTCTGGGGGAAGAACCTTTTCCTCATGTCCAACCTAAACCTCCCTTGGCACATCCTCCTGCTATTCCCTCAGTTTCTGTCATTGGTCACTAAAGAGAAGAGTTCGGTGCCCGCCCTTCCTTCTCCCCCTGTGGGGAAGCTGTAGCCACCATGATGAGGTCTCCTCTTTGCCTCCTCTTCTCCAGGCTGAACAGACCAGGTGACTTTAGCCGCTCCTCATATGGCTGCCCCTCCAAACCCTTCACCAATTTTGTAGGGCTCTTCTGGACACTCTCCAGTAGCTTTATATCCTTTTTATCCTGTGTTGCCCAGAACCGCACACAGTGCTCCAGGTGAGGCCGCACCAGCGCAGAGCAGAGCAGGACAATCATCTCCCTCACCCGGCTGGCCATGCTGTGCTTGATGCACCCAGGACATGGTTGTCCTCTTGGCTGCCAGGGCACACTGTTGGCTCAGGTTCAACTTGCTGTCGACCAGAATCCCCAGATCCCTCTCTGCGGAGCTGCTTTTCAGCATCTCGTCCCCCAGTCTGTATGTACAGCCAGGGTTGCCGTGTCCCAGGTGCAAAATCTGGCATTTGCCCTTGTTGAATCATGTGGTTGGTGATCGCCCAGTTCTCCAATTTGTCCATATCTCTCTGCAGGGCCTCTCTGCCCTCGAGTGTCAATGGCTCTCCCCAGTTTTGTGTCATCAGTGAATTTACTAAGTAATCCCTCAAGTCCTGAGTCTAAGTAATTTATAAAGACATTGAAGAGCACCGGCCCTAAGATGGATCCCTGCAGAACCCCACCAGCGACTGGTCACCAGCCCGACATTACCCCATTTACTAGAAATCTTTGAGCCCGGCCTGTCAGCCAATTGCTCACCCTATGCATTGTGTGTCTCTTCAGCTCTATGCTGGACATCTTGACTGGGAGGATACTGTGAGAGACAGTATCAAAGGCTTTACTGAAATCCAAAACTATCACATCAACAGTCTTCCCTTGGTCAACTAGGTGGGTAACCTTGTCATAGAATGAAATTAAGTTTGACAAGCAAGAGTTTCCCCTCCTGAACCCGTGCTGGCTGGGACCAATGACTGTGTTGTTGTTCAGATGTTTTTCAATAACTCCCAGAATGTTCTTCTCCATGATTTTTCAAGTTTATGAACATGAACTGTACTGGAAAAAATAAACACAAATTAAACCACTGCTTTTTTCTTTTTGAGAATAACTTCTGTTAAACAGAGAGAAGAATAATTTATCTCTGACTTCACAGTCTCTACAACACCTAGTTTGGCCATAATGAAGTAGTAAACTCTTTGCCAGACCATTTTCTAGGATAAGCAAGTGCAACCCATATTCAGAAAGCTGAGCTTTTTGTAGTATGTGTTAGGAATACGATACTTTCATTTGGCTTAGTTCTCAGATTTGCCCAATTAAGAAAAACGGTTTCTTTCCTTACAGCAGGTACATTTGGAATGTCTTTGCAAAACTATAGAGAGAAAAACAGGATGTCTGTGTAGGTCGCACTTAACGGATCATGAAGATTTATACCTATACATCTTGACTCAACAAGGAACTGATCTTATATGCCATTATGTTCTTGAATAAATGGCAGAGGGTCCATGTAACAAATGGGAACTACTCTTTCAGTTAAAAACATCCACTTGCATGATAATTTGTTTCTTTTGATCAGTTCAGAAGTCTTTTTACCCTACAGATACACACTAATAAAAAGACCCAGTAAAATTTACCAGTGACTGGTATAAGCAAATACTTATGTCCTACAAATCCCAATGCAGTCATGGTAAATATGCAATTCGCCATCTGCTTTTGTTTATATCAGGTAAAGAGAGCTGAAATTTTCGAACTGTGATTTATGACTGAAGGAGAAATATTTAGTCACATCATGCTTGTTCTTCTCTCTTTCTATTTGAGAGAACCTGTGTGGAAGCAGTGGATGAAGTGTAGAGTAAAATCAGGCCACCTCAATCCTTTGAAAAAAGACAAAATATCTAACTCAAAATTTAAAAAAAAATCCTCATCAAAACATCAAAAACCACATACACGCTTTCCAATCAACACTTCTCTGTGAAAACAGTTGCTGTAAACTGCAAGCATATTCCTGTTTTCTGTGTTATAATAAAAGAGAGGAGAGACATGTTTGCAACAAGACTTTGTCAGAGTGATAGTGAACGATGTTTGCAAACGATTTTTCCAGAAGAATCCATATGTTAAAAGTTTTGAAAGGTCCTGAGCTAATCAATTTGAGCAACATGGAGCCTCTGTTAGAGTTTTTTCTTCTGAAGTTTGTTCTGGCTGCGAGGCTTTGGAAACTGATGGTCCATCACTGCAATGAAGTGAGGCTTAGCCGGTCCCCACTAGAGCTGCCAGGTGGGTACTGTTTGATGCTGTCAAGCCATGGTTGAACCTGGTGTTTTCTGTGACCCATGGTACGGCAACAGAATGTAAGCTTTCATTGCATAGCAGAAGAAACACTAAACTTTGCGGGGTAGACGTGATGTGTCCCAGTCAGGGAATTATAACTGCTTCCTATACTACTCATTCAGACAAGACAGGGTCTGGAATTGCTTTTGCATAGACAAGCAAGGAGTGTTTCCTCTCTGAGGTGACGTAATCTAAATTACAAAGCACCAAGTCCCTTTCTCTGTTTTAGTGTAGCAACCAAAATTTCTCATTTCAACATAGAATAAATTATAACACATCTTAGAGCTATATAAATCTTTCCTAGTTGTCACTAAGAAAATGGACAGATTTGTGTTTTCTTTCACAGCATGACCTGTTACTTTTCCTGTAATCTTCATCTGTGTAAATTCAGCAATGTAGCCTGCAAATTGATTACATTTCCTTGTGATTCGTTGGGGAATAAGTACTACTAAGTCTGTGTGGTTGGGCTCAAAATAGCTTCATCTGATTTCAGGAAAGTTGTCCCTGATTTGCATAATTTAAGTTAAGAATATAAGAAGAATGTCTGAGTAATGGTGCAACTGAAATATTTCTCAAGTTAGTGACTAGTATTTTATAACTCTGAATAGTTGGAGTTGATGTAAGAGTTTCTAATCCATTATCTATACAAAAATACAACAGATCACCTGCTGAATGTGGTCTTTTCTCCTTCCCCCCGACGCTTTTTTTTTTTCTCCTCTTATGTTCTCTAGAGAAGTATACTAAGTAGGCATTGTAGCTGATGATATTTTTTCATCAAATTTATAAAAAAATCATAATAAACATTGCTCATTCAGTTACCTCTGAAGCGCTCATGCAAAACTGTCATTAGGAAACTTATGTTATTATGATGCTACTTGCACTGATTTCTGAATAGAAATTATTGACCCACAACTGCTTAAAAGAAAAAAAAAAAATCCTTCTAGTCATTTCAGAAATGCAGAAGTCTGCTTTTAAATTAGAGGATTAACTGGCTGGGATTGACTTTGCATATGGAATGATAGGAGGAAAAGGGCAGCCTGAGTCATGTAACTGGCCTTGTGTATCTTAGTGAGAGAGAGAGGAAAATTTAATTTAGTGCGTGCAATTTAGCATGCAAAAGGTCAAACTGGTGCATGCCTGCAGGTAGTTAATCAGAAAACTGCTATAATTCCCAACTCAAACAATGTTAAGCAATAGAAATGCAAATATTGGCTCTTGCTCTGTGAGACTGATTTCATCTGATATTCATAAACTCCACTTGCTTCTGTCCTGAGTATTTTATATGATACAAATGATTTTAATTAAAAAAGAGGGTGTCTTTCCACGTCAGTTCTTTTATTGTCTCCAGTATGGTTGGAATAGAGTATACATCAGAGCAGAAGTGCAGCTGGGGTAGGATGCCTCTTGGGTGGACTCAAGTTTGTTTTAATTGAGTCTAAAAAAAAAAAAAAATTGTCTGACACATGGCATGTGCCATCTGACAGCAGACAAAAAGCCTCCGATCAGTGACAACCGAGATGGAAGGAAGACTGTAGATGGATCAGCTGAAAGCAGATCTTGGTCTGGGTGAGGGAACCATGTGTGTGTAGAAGTTACTGGGAAGTCTTTTGTAACAGAACACTTTGCTCCTCTCCCGTCTATTTTTCCCCTTCTCCCCTGTATTTTATGTTCTCTATCACTTTAAAGTTCCACTTGACACATTCAACCCAGTGCAGACCATCATGGAGTAGTGTAGCATCTGAGTTCATTATTGTGCCTGCTTTTTGTTTTATAGGCTAGTAACCTGGGAAACATATTGCTTTGTTTTTTTTTAAGACACTGGACATCTTTTAGTTCTTTTCAATTTCCCAGATGTAGGCTGCAAGTAGCCAAAAGATACCGTTCTTCCATCCCATTTTTCATTTTGTAAATATACACTGAGTAGCTTTTTTCTTCTCATACAGAGTCTCGTAGGAAAGCTACTTTCCTTCCAGCCCTAATCTACATATACATTTCTATTCATCTTGTAGTGCTTCTCTCTGAAACTCAGTTGTGTGCTTTTCAAAATAATACACCCGAATCCCAGAATAAATTGGACTCAAATCAAGTATTGCTGTTAAATCTTAGATCTGATTGGGACCCTATATGTGGCAAGCTTGGAATTCACATTTCCCTCCCAGATGTCAGAAAATGATGTCTGCCTGCAAAACCCGAAAGTCTTAGAGCCAGTTTTGCAAATGCAGCTGCTTTCTTATTTAGTGGAGCTAGTCACAGGCAGCATATTATTCCCATTTTCCAAAGTCCGCCCTGGCTTACAGAGTTGCTTCAGGGCATAAAGCATTGATTTTGATCTGTAAACTCACGTGTGGTTTAGGTGCTGACTGTCTATGGGCATCATCCTTTCACATAGAGTGCCTTGTGGGAGGTGCAGAGTTCCTTCAGCTCACATTGTGTTTAAGGTAAGCGTGAGGTAAATGGAAAGAGTCAGTAGAGACCTTGAAAAAGCCTCCCTTCTCTATGCAGTATTGTAATATACTTGAGCTTTGCTAAGCACTTGCAGTCTCCAAACATTTGGCAGCTGAACTAGTCAGACATAATCTAATGTAAACCTCATTTATTTCTGTTCCCAGAAGGGAACAGATGAGGAGGCTGGAGTAGTTTTAATGATCTTGAACTGTGTATGGATGTCGAGGAGACAATAGCATTGCTTGCTGTGGCACTTGTTTTAATTTTTAAACGATGAAACTGTACCCAGACGGGGCACATTCAGATCTGCTTCATGACTGCAGTGGCTGGTTAAGGGCCAGCACAAAGGTTGTTCCTCTGCTCCTTTCTGTCATCCCGTGCCGGCGACAGGGCTGAGCAGACATATCTTGGCTGAGCCATGGGCCAGAAGCACACCGCTTCAGGGAGCTCTGCAGTGACTCAGGCTGACGAGTGGGAGCCCTGGCTCTGACGTGCAGCTGGATATTTCCTGCCTGACTTGTTGATTTTGCCTACTGGTATATGAGACAGTGAGAGCTGTACGCCCACCTCTTCCTCTGTCTTTCCTGTATTTTCCTACCGGTGAATTAACCACTAGGGAAAAAAAAAGGGGGGGGGAAAGAAAATATTGTGAGGGATGGAGGTGGACAAATGCGACTTTCCATTTACTTTTCATAAATCTAGAGGGAATCCATTGTATTTGACCCAAAAGCTCTAGCAAGTATTTACTTTCTGCACCCTGCTTAGTAAAAAAAAATTAATTTAATTTAATTGAAAATACAACTGAAGTTACTTGATGGCTTTTCCACTATCATTGTTGTCTAGGCATCTAATATCCCATAAACAAATACAGGTTCTTGTTCAGCATCAGAGAAGGTCCACTCCAAATTCCACAGAGGATGACAACAGAGCCCTGGACTGAGGAAGGGAGAAGCTGGAAAGGTAAAGCAGCAGCAGCAAACTCATATTTGGTACTGTAGGTAGTCACATGCTTAAACTTAGGACCACAAATAGCTGCTTTGATTTAACTTAGGTGAAGAAACTTCAGTGAGAAAGTTGGTATGTGTAAAATTAACCACGTACATAAGTCTGCAGAACTAGGGCTTAAGCCACACTCACATTTAAGCCAGTCATGATTTTTTAGCTACTTTGTGCCACTTTCTGTAGGCTTAATGGCAGGCTATGAACTCTGAATAAGAAAATGGTAACTTTGTCTAGTGTTTCTCAATTTACTTTTTTTAATGCTGTATGTTTCATAAACAGGAGAGACCTTTTGAAGGTTCTGACAAGTTACATTAGTGAAAGCAGATTTCAGTCCACACAGCCAAATTTCCTCATGAAGGTGCTCATTGTATTCCTAAATATGTAGCTCTCATAATAGGGTTGAGTCACTCTACCCAAGAAAGAAAAGGAGAATTGTGAGTTACTAGCAAAGAAGTTACGAAGTCTTAATCTTTGAAGCAAAGAATTGTCGCTTAGGAGTGTCACTTTCCCCTTAAGACAGAGTTGAGGCTGTATTGTGCTGCTTAGGTTCTAGACCAGGGGTGTCAAACTGATTTTCACCAGGGGACATGTCAGCCTCGCGGTTGCCTTCAAAGGGTGGAATGTAATTTTCGGATTGTGTAAATGTAGGAATAGTTACATAAATGTAGGAATTCCTACATTTATGTAGGAATGTAGGAATTCCTACATCCTACAACTGTTCCTACACAAATGTAGGAATAGTTACATTCATACAGTCCGAAAATTACATTCTGCCCTTTGAAGGCAACTGCGAGGCTGCCTTGTCCCCTGGTGAAAACGTGTTGGACACCCCTATTCTTGACAATCAAGCAAAGCTATGTCTGTTGGAGGACATTGTAGCAATAACACATGAATAGGTCAAAATGTTCATGTATTTAGGAAACAGGTTTTGAACAAGCACCCTTTTACTAGTATTTCTCAACTTTCCCAGGAGCAGTCAGTTGCATAGGGAAAAGCACTAAGGTAGAGCATAATGTGTGGTTTTGGTTGTGTTTGTGGAAAACTGCGAAAGAAGAGCGTTGTGGGTTCGTTCAGAAAACTTCCCTGTTCCTAGGAATACTAAGCAGCAAAACCAAAAAAGCACCAAAAAACCCCGAAACCACCTCCCTTGCTCAAGCAAAGCACAAAGGATGCATCCTTCTTGCTGGTAGCTTGTCACTAAGGCCTGGCAAAATTCAAATACACACGCACATGCACACACATACACAGAAGCTGCATGTGGATGGTTTAAATTTGACTCCAACTGTGTGATTTTGATGACTGAATCACAAGGTTAAATATATTGGCAGTGAAGACTGGAGAACTCGACTGAGCACTGAGAAGCTGCATGGTGGTGAATTAGGAAGACACTCTCCCCTGCAGGCCTGGGGAATGGCTCCAGGTGCCTGCTGGGACTTGAGACTGTTTCCTAAGGTAGCAATGAACATAACAAATTCAGCCTTCTCATGGATGTTTGAGTGGGTGGTGTGGTGGCAAGACTCTTGCAGCTGTGGATCCCTAGCTTTGTACCTCCCACACGAATCATGACCCTGCCTGCCCCTGATATAGTCCAGTGCCAAATGTAATCCCAAAGAGACCTCTAAAGACTCGAGAAGTGTGAGAGATTCATGTGGATTTGCTCATCATGCCGAATTCTCCTTTAAAATGTGCACTACTAGACTCTTAAAGGCTGGTCTTCTACTATGTGTTTGCCTTGGTCCTGCCAACGAAAGAAACACACACCTGGAGAGAAAAGACAACAAGAGTTGATTAATATCATGTGGCTATGATAGAGCTGACTTGCCTAATGTGCTTTTGCCAAATTTACAATACCGAGCTTCCCAGATTGAAGCTCTCACTAATTATAAAAAGTAGATCAGTAGCTGTTAACCAGGCTCAAGGAAAATGGTTCCCTAACTACTAGTCAGACCTGTGCTGTGGCTGATGGGCATATAAATACAACAAGCGTTTCATCTTAGCTTTTTGAAAGAGTATGCATTGCTCTGTAGTTTGACTGATTGCCCGAAGAGGTGTTTATAAAACAGGCAGTCTGCTCACCATCATTCTGATTATGTTGTCAGTCATTTGACCAAATGCCTGGAAATTTTAGTGACTTGGAAAAATGCAAAGCAAAATGACCATTTGATAAAACTATTGGGACATTTTATTTTATATTGGTTTAGTTTTTATTACTGCTGTATATGCAGATAGTGCTTTGCATTCCCTGTCCTACCACAGGACGATAAGAATTTTGATTTATTTGACATTATGACTCATTTAGCTTTGCCATAAATAGCAGGGTTAAAAATTGCTGAGCAAAAGGGCAGAGAATTTGTGTACTTACGTTGTCCTTTGGCATATTTTCTTTAGAAAACACTTTGTCTTCAGTAATAGCACAAAACTGTAGTAAAATTGTGGAAAATAGATGAATAAATTAGTATGTCTGACATAAAAGCAGTTTTCCAAAGGATCTTCAGGAAAGGAAATTAAACAATACGTTGTGGAACAAAGACGATGCTACCAAAACTAGACAGTATACTTGGGACAAACCGTCAACAGAAAGCAGATAGGCCCGAGTGTTGCTTGAGTGGTGCATCCTGCTTCTTTTGAAGATTTAATTTTTCCTGTTATATAGAGTAAGGACTGTGAGCCCTGTGTACTGCATGTCTAAAGCCAGGTTTTTAGGAGTTACACATAGGAGCTACTGCTACCACAGATGTATTGACACCAGTGTTTGCTCGCTGTGTATTTACTGCGTGCTGTACTTGGACAGACAATGCACGTCATCTTACTTCAGAACACTTGATTAGATTTTATGGAATATCAGGGGAGCTCAGACTGAGTTTTGTAGGTGGAACTGCTTATAAACGTGGCATATAGGGAGCAGGTATGTTTTGCAAGTCATTGAAGATGGTGGAAATCAATCCATTAATCATAGTAGGTTTTTGTGATTTTTAAATATTATAGCAATACTGCTAAAACATGAGTGCTCTGAAGTTTGAGCTCCAATTTCATCTTGGTGAGCCTTGAAGCAAAAATCCGAACTCTGTCCTAAACCTAACCTAGAAGTAGATGCTGATGTAAACTGAGTTTAGATAGTAGAGCTAACTCAGTGAATCAAAAAAAAAAAAAGAGGAAAATAGGAACATAAACTCTTCCTGGAAGACAGAGAGAATACAGTGGCTGTGCTCATGAAGTCATTCTGATAAGAAAATAGTGGAAATTGGTGAAGAATTAAGTCCATAATGTTCTCTGTTTTTGTTGTTAACTCACTGCTAATGCCAGAAGGAGATTTTCTTTTTAATTCTGAAAGAACTTGAAGGATTTGGTCTATAAACAAGGAGAGGGAATTATAAATAGGATACAGCCTGAATTTAGGAGATGATAGAACATTTCTCAAGAATCTGGGGTTTCAGTGTGATCATAGGAAATGAGAAAGGGATTTTATTAATCTGAGGTAGAAGTAAGATACACCTAACTGAAAAAATAATGTTAATAATTCCATGGAAGAATAAACATTTGAATTAGAATCCAGACATCAAATGACTCTTATCCTGTATTAAATGGAAACACATGCTTTGCACTAGGAGCTAGATCAGGGTGGGGGGAGGAGGTGGCAAGAAGCCCCAAGCTCCTTTTCATTTCAGGGTTATACTCAATCATAGCTACTGCCAAAATAGCCCATAACTTTGAGCCAATTCAAACCATTCAGTTCAAGTCTGAAACATCTCTCTCTCTTGCTCCCTAACTTTTTTCATAAACATGCGTCAGTCAGGTGTTAATTGCAATCCCCGGTAAAGCCTCAGAGCTGCACAGATTCTCCTGGGGAAAATGACTGGACTCAGCACTTTGCAGACCTGTTTATTTTCCTTTACTGCACTTCAGTTACCCCAGCTGGCTTCCTACATATGGAGAAGAGAGGGAAAAACCCAGCACGCAGAAGAGTCCAGGAAAGGGAAAGAGCATCACGCTTCCAAACTGAACAGCTTACACGAGAATTGCTTGCCTGTTGTGTTTTGATTGGGTGTTGAAGTGTCCTTTCTCTGGGGACTTGACCTTTTAGCATCCTGGAAAGTCTGCTTCTTGCCAGGTCATTCCAAGCCATCTTCTCTTGTGCCACGCTTCGCAGGAAAAAAAGCAATTGTGAGAACATCTCGACGCATATTATTTATTATTGTTAATTGTAAGTATTAGTTGCTAGTCTCTGATTATGTGATCAGCACTGAACAAGACACAGATAAGCACAGAGCATACCCTGAGGAGTTTATAATTTCAAGGACGAGCATAAATGAGACAACATGCACTTGGAAGACCCTGAAGTGGATGTTGATCTACTAAAAATTTAGAATGAATTAACTGGGAGCGGGAGATGATTTCTTTCTGACGCAGTCTGTTTAGAAAGAACA
Organism: Pampusana beccarii; assembly: GCA_013399365.1. Classification (NCBI taxonomy): domain Eukaryota; kingdom Metazoa; phylum Chordata; class Aves; order Columbiformes; family Columbidae; genus Pampusana; species Pampusana beccarii. Next base: position 137,639 of record VWYH01000658.1, on the reverse strand, counting down.
GATTTTTTTTTAACTTGGGCTCTAGCAAGAAAATGTTGTCATGAGAAGTATGCATGTCTTACCTTACTATATCCTCTGGGAAATAAATAAGGCAGTATTTTTATTTATCTAAATTGACAAACTATTGTTGATGCAGATGCAACTCTGTTAAGTTCCATCAGGTGGGCATCTGATCACAGAGGTACACAGGCACCTGCGCGTTTTGAGATATGCCAACAAGCTAATTGTTCTGAGCTCACAGAGGACTGAATATGAATTTGAGAACCTGTGTGTCAGCTTGCTTGTTAATTCTGCACTCTCTTTAGGTAGAGAAATACTGCTGTACAAGTGAGGAGAAATTCCAGATATTTTTATATTATCTACAGTGTGCAAAGAAGATCAATTGATTCTTAAGTAAAACTTGTTTATATGGCAAATTAACTTCAAACAGTGGCTACCTAGATACACATATAACAACAAAAATATTATATTTTCTTTTGGGTAACCTTTATTCCTGTTAAGGTTTTAAAGAAACTTGACTGTTTTAACTGTTGGCCATTGCTTTCTGGGAATCGTGCAAATTCACAACGCAAAGGCTTCTCCATACTGGTAAATTACCAGCAGTAAGCTAAGATGTGGAATGATGTTGCATTAGCTGCTCTGCACTAAAACCACCTATGGACATTGAGAGGACACACTGAGAGTTCCTTTGTACGACGTGGCTTCCTCAACTGCATGTAAAAGCACACATGCAGGGAGCAGCCAGAATGGTATAAATTCACACTGTAGCTTGTAAATTCACACCCTCCGTTCCTTGTATAAGCAAACCCATAGTCAAGGCCTTGCATTCATTCTGCTGGCATAAACCTGAATGAATAGATGAACCTTACACCTTGCCCTGAAGGTAAACACATTTGGGCTAATGTGATGCATAATGGAGGAAATGCTGTCAGGAGCCAGGGCACAGCCACAGGTAATCTTGGCAGAGTTAGTGAAAGCACTTCAGAAATTCTCAATGGCCATGGGGGAGAGAGGACATTCTCAATGTCAGAGAGAGAAGATCACCTAGCAGTCCTGAAGAACATGAACGTGAACTTGAAATGTAGCTACAGACTTTTTGCCCTGGGTGTTATTCCTTAGTTTTTGAAGGCAATCTCACTGTTGGATAGTAGACTTCTCTACCATTTTTGGCAGAACCAATATTATTTATTTATTATATTTGGCAGTTAAAGTTCTGGAAGCACAGCTGAGCTCAGACCTGCCAAATCTTATGTAGCTGTAAAGGAGATTTTCTCACAGCGGTCTCCAGGCCTTTCCTAAAAGTCTCTGTCTTTAATGAGTATTCCTCAAGGTGTTTCAATGAGACATTTAAAACCTTTTTCAAGTACTTTGAACTATCCTTCCAAACTGGCACTACTTTACAGCCCTGTAAGACGCAGTCATCCAAGGCTGAGCTGATTCCCATCTGCAGCAGAGTAGCGATGGCAATCTTGTCTGCTCAGGTTTCACTGAAGATCAAAAGCAGCCTAAAGATCAGGGGGCCTTCCCTGAGATGAATGAGCATCTCCTTTTCCTCCTGCCACAGTTGCTTTTGCAGGAATATACACAGAGCTGCCTTTCACGTTTTATTAGATTCTAATGTGAAAAGGGTATCTTTGTCCAAACAAGCATGAGTCATCAGGCTGTTTTTCCAGCCTCTCTTATTTGATGGCCTCAGGAACCCGTTCACAGAATGAGATTTTACCTAAACATACATATTTTACTGTGAAGTATTTATCTTTGTTTAACAGTCTAAGAAATTGCTTGTGCTCAAAAATCTACTCAGTTGTCAACAACTGGGGCTACCATAGTTTTGTTAAAAATACGGGCTCGTGTTTTGACCATAAAGCTTAAGAAAGCTGTGGAAAAAAAGCATAGTGACTAAAAGCTTTTCCCTGCACCCCTGAACATCCGCGTACAAAGCGAAGTGGTGTTGATTGCAGACTGGAGATGTGACAAACACAGACTGGCTACTAAGGTAGTGGAATCAAAGTGCTACTGTAGGCTTCAAAGTAGATAAAGCACAAGAGCTCCTGAAACCTGTGTTTCAGCTCATGCCAGAAGTGAGCTCCTGGTGGCAATGCAGAGCACACTATGGTCAGCCTTGAACAGGACAACCCAGTGAAAGGGAACACCATGGACCATCGCAGTCACTTTTTCGTTTTGGCCTTTGTGAGTGAGCAGGTTGTGCCTGACATTTCAGCCATCATTTAAGCTGGGGATATGTATTCCAAGTTAATTTTAGGTCATTCCTACTACCTATGCTAAATTTCTTGGATTCTAGTGAATATTATTGTTTAATTGCTTAATATGCGAATAAGACAATAAAATAACGTAATACACCATTTCACAATGGACAGAGGCCACCGTAGCATGGTTTAGCACTTGTCCAAAACCTTCACATAGCCTGACCACTGGGATATATTGTACTGAGAAAGGAAGTGGTCAGCTGAAATGCCAGCATTATTCCTCACTCTTTCTGTAAATGCCACAGGATATGTAACTGGTAGCTGTTTGGCCATGGGATACCTGAGAAGTGATGTCGCAGCTAAACTGAGCAAGTGTAGACTGAACAATTGGGTAGTGAGGTGCACTGGAGAACTGGTGGAGGAAAGAAGCCAGAGAGCCGA